>WAAE01030293.1:0-23283 GCA_013400495.1 Nicator chloris | reverse complement strand
AAGAAGATAATTTCACATAATAATAATACCTTAAAATATTTAAAATATTTTAATAATTTAAAACATGGAGAATTATTTATATTATTCCATTTAATTTATTTTAAATTGCTTATTTTCAGGGATTTTTATTTTATTAAATATATAATAGCTATGGAATCAGATTATTTGCTTTAGTCTTATATACTCTTCAACTGCTGTTTCACCCTAAGACATGGATTAAATGGTGTTTTGAGATAATAATTTTTCCTTTTTGTTTACATAATTTCTTATGGTATACTCAAAACAATTCATTCTTGTTAGACCAGTACATTATTGTATTTGGACAGAAAAATTGGTATTTTCCAAGTTTTGGTGACAACATATCTTGATAAAGGAAGTTAAAGATTGACTCTTATCCAAACTATCCCAAGCTGAAATAAGTTTATAGCTAAAGGCCCAGAATTTGCTACACTTTGTAGATACTTTGTGATAGCAATAGTCATTAAGAGCAGGATTTTGAGATACTGATTGAAGGATTGAAGTATCCGGCAGCATTACAGAGTATAACGTACCCAAATCTGACAGGTATAACTCAGGACTTTTTACCTGGCCCTGGAGGGTCCAGCAGAGGGCTACAAAGACTATTAAGGGACTGGAGCCTGTCTGCTAAGAGGAAAGGCTGAGGAGGCTGGGCCGTTCAGCCTGGAGAAGAGATGGCTGAGAGGGAACCTCATCACTGTCTACGAGTACCTGAAGGGAGGGTGCCAAGAGAGTGGAGCCAGGCTCTGCTTGGTGGTGCTGAGCAATAGAACAAGAGACATTCTGATGCACAGATAGTTCCAGCTGAATATGAGGAAGAACTTCTTTGCTGTGCAGTGACTGAGCACGGGAACAGGTTGCCCAGAGAGGCTGTGGAGTCTCCCTCACTGGAGATATTCATGAGCGATCTGGACACAATCCTGTGCCATGTGCTCTGGGATGGCCCTGCTTGAGCAGGGAGGTTGGACCAAACGACCCACTGGGCTCCCTTCCAAGCTGACCCATTCTGTGATTCTGTGCTACTGTGTTAACTTACATTGAGAAGAGATTGGACACCTAATGGACAAGGAGACATCTACATTTGAAAAACTTAATCTTCAAATGGAATTCTATCCTCGGCCAAAAGTGGCTGTCTAGGTTTCCACTGTTGCCAACAAATTAACATTTCCTTAGGTAATTCACCCACTCCAGACCCAGTTACCTCCTACAGATGCTTCATTGACTTACACCTACTTGATGTGTAATGAAACAATATGTCAGTGGAAAAAAAGAGCATTTGAGCAAAATTACTCTATCTGCCTTAGAGAATTTTCTTTATAACTGTGCCTGGTAAGTAATAAGAAATGTAGGCATGTAGGAATGACGATTCCCTCTACAGTTGTAATCCCACCCTTCTGTGACTTTAATTTATGATGCTGCCTCTTAATTAAGTAATCACTTTTTAAAAGAGTCTGGTGGTTTTCGATGTGTTCTGAGGGACAGACACAAAAAGGGGCTAGATCTTCAGGAGAATGTTTTGATGCCCTGACTAAAAGACCATGGTTTCCCTTTAGACAGCTTGTCCCTCTTATTTTTTGCAGTACCTCTACAGCTCCTCATAAATTAAAGGTTTGTAAAAAACCACTTTTCACTGTGCCACCTTATTGCTCTTGAAAATGATTGTTTAAATTATTTTAATTAACCCTTTAAAAGGTAATAAAACATATACATTTTCAACTTTCCACCAATACTTATGACGAGTAGCTTATGTCAAGAAGTTGTGGGTGCTTGTATCTGTGCTGTTTACTGTAGTTTTAGTCCTGGTGCACTCCCATGAGATGCTTGCTATTCCAACAAAATTCTTCAGGAGAAAACAGGGTAGATGGATTATATATGTTTTGAAATGGGTATGTGCTTTGTCACTCCTGAAAGTAAGAAGCCTGAAGCTGGATCACACTGAAATGTACCTAACATGCAATATTTCAGTTGTAGAAATATGACCATAGCATTTTAGCATCTGCTGGGTATGAATTCTTAAATTTGGTACTAAGGAGTAGCAGCACATACTGAATGAATGCTATCCAGTCTCATCACACAGCAAATTTTGAAATATTTACTTCTTTCCAATTGCTGCATGCTCATTTAAATTCACCACTGCATACTGAGATTTTACACTCTGAAAGTGTTGCCTTTTTTGTAGAAACCAACACATCAGTGTTGGGTGCTAAGGACTGGTGCTGCAAGACAGTAAGTTGTGCAAATGCTTGAATTTAATAAAAGCTACCATACAGTTTTATAGAAAAGAGGTTTAATTTTCCCCATCTTGCTTTTTGAGGGGTTTGCTGAACCACTCTGCTGATGTCACCTTGCTGTCCAAATCACCCAAGAAACCTGCACATAATGTCATGATTTCATCTTGGTAAGAGGCATCCACTTACTATGAGAATGGAAAATTAGGGAATTGCATGGGGAAAAGGGAGGAAAGTAGCACAGGAGCAGTTTGGAGTTTTGGAGTATCCAATAATTCTAAGATGTGACATGCAGGCTTTAAAGCAGTCATGCTGCAAAAGGTTTTTTTAAAATGCTGATTTAGTCCTTGGTCCTCTAAAACCAGGTCCTCCTCTCCTCATACCTGTCTGCTTAAGCCAGCTATTACCTGTCATAAAAGGTCTTTTAAAAAGCTCTTCCTAAATGGGGTGATGCACAAAAACCTTGGTTTTTTATTCTAAGTGAACTATGTGTTATCTGGCTATTGGCTGCTGAGACTGCTGACTCCTGGCAAAGCTTATGTTGGGGCTGGACAATACATTTGGCATGAAGGATTGCCAAAATAAGAACATCACTGAGGAAATACTCATTCCTGGTTTTTTTACAGACACAAATGATTACATATGCAAAAGAGCAAATCCACAATTAAAAATAACCTTGAGATATATGCAAACCTTATCCTTATGTTGTCATAAAATCAATAAATAAAATCTCCTAAATTAGTTTTAATATCAAAAAGCTGTAATGCAGTAGCATTTTATTGCCCTGTGCTCATAATAGCATCCCACCAAACAATACCACAATTGGCTTAGAATAGACTCTTGAACCAAGCCTTCTATAAGGGAATACTACTGTGTCTTAGAAATTATGGAGTTTAATAAGAATTGATATTCTTAACTCCTCCTTATGCCTTTCATCAGCTGTGCAAAGCCCTTGCTATAGATACACTGAAATACTCTTTACAAGAGCTTTCTAGAGCTCAAAAATTTTTCTTTTATTTGATATAGGAGTCTTTTAGAGACTAAAAAAATTGCTTAGTAGTTTAAAAAATGAATTTGAACATATTTGAACATATTTATATTTTACTTCGAATATGGCTTTAAAAATTGTTACTTGCAAAAACGGGAGGATTTTTTCCTATTGAAGTCCAAAATCTTACCTCAGAAAGCGAATGTTTACTTATTCTAAAAACAAATAATTTCTGTGCACAAATGGACATTTCAAAAGGCTAAGTAGGTACTGGCTACAAAAGAAGCATAAGTTTATCATGAAAAACATTTTCATCTCTTTACAGGTTAGAAATGTTATTTTTGATTTCTAATCTCCCAAATAATTCAATACAAAGAAAATGCAAGAAAGGAGTGAGAATTGTAGCTCCCTTTTTAAAATGCGTATTGTGTCACTGCTGTTGCACACTTTTGATCTGTTGCTGGTTTGTTGTCATCTGAAGTCTTTTATTGTGGAAAAAGTATCTTACAAATTACTATTTTTAATAATGTTCTGCCATGGTTGACCAGATGGTTCGAGACCAGATCACATATTAAGAAGCTTCCTCTGTCCTTTTTTTCTGGATAATTGGCTTGGGGAGACACTGCACTTATAACTGTTGAGTTACTTTGTTACACTAAAATGTCAAAAAAGATAATGCAATTTTGAAATTAAGGCTGGCAAGGAGTTAAAAACTAACAGGAACAGGGTCAATCCCCCAGACACACACTCCCTTCAAATTTTAATTATCAGATTATAAATTCCTGTTTTAAATGTGAGCCTTTAGGTCTTGGTGAATGTTTAATATTCACTTTATGCTGTCTCAGTAGCAGCCTTACAGTATTACTGACAAAATGAAATTGCTTTTGTTGGCAGAAAAAATTCCAGTCTATGTAAAGAAATGAATCCTAGGAAATTCACTGAAGTTTATTTTGTCTTGCTGAAGGAAATGTTTTGAAGTATGAGGATATATTTTCATGAAAAATGCTAAATCTAAGTTTCGGTTACTTAGGTAAAAGTATCTGAAAGGATAGAAACAGTGTGAGAAAGCGAAAAGAGGAAAAGGGCTTTGAAGAAAAATAACACACACCTACAAAGGAGTATTTTATCAGTAGGGAAGCACTGTGTCTGCTTAGTTCAGCTCTTCTTTACCCAGTGATGGGTCATATCTTATCATATCATGCACATCACACAAGACACAGATGCGCACCAATAGAGTGATGAGCACTGGCAGGGGCTCTGCCTCCATCCCTCTGATTCTCTGCATGTGAGCACCCCAAGGACACTTTAAGGTGCAATTTAATTCTCTGGCTTGATTTGGAAGGATAGCCTTCCTCCTCCTCCCCTGCCGAGGCTGATGTCTGCTCCCTGCACTGTCCCACCCCACACATCCCACTGTCCCTGCCGGTCAGCAGCCCCCACCCAGTGTGCTCACACCCACTGCATCTGCTCCTGCTGCTGCCCTTGTGTCCATCGGGAGGGGTCCTGCCTTCTGCCCTGGACAAATCCTCTTTTTGTCCCGCCCATGAAGTGATGGCAAAAGCATCTCTTCTTCCTTGCCGAGCACTGCTTAGTTTTGAGTGAACGTACACGAAAAGAGGGAAAAGGAAACTTCCTGACTAGCTGTGGAAGGGATAAGCAGAATCTGGCTTTTAAACTATGAATCTGACTTTTGTCTCGCTAGATCACGTTAATTACTTGGCATAACAATGCATGACAGAAAGGAAGTACAGCCTGAGCCTGTGTACGAAATAAGATTCAAGTGAGGAAAAAAACCTCAATAAACAGGTGGTGCATCTGTTACACATGGCAGATGCTGCTTTTCTACAAGTGTTGTTCATTGCTGGAAACAGAAATAACTGTTGAGAGAATCTTGTATATGGATGTATGGATATACAGTGTATATCCATCTATGAACATATGGGTGTATATCTATTTTTATGTATTATATAAACCTATGTTTATACATATATACGTTGTGTCTGTATATGCATATACATATAGACATCTTGTCATATGGCCTTTTAAACTAAAATACTATGTAAGTTCTGCTACTTTCTGTGAAAAAACTTCAAGAGACTTCCCTGTAGTAAGCAGCTTTTTTAAATAGCCGAACCTGTCTTTCTTATCAACCGCAGCACCTTTAAATGTATATGCTTGAAACATTTAATTCCATGGCTAAACATTCACATAGCTTCTAAAACAATGGTAATAATCAATATCCAGGCTGGATTTTTCAATAATGGCTTTATAGGAGCTAGATGCAGCTGGGAACATTGTAATATCATCTTCAGAAACAGTTTTCCTTTAAAGTATATCACACAGGGCAAAAGCTAATAAAATAAATATTTGTTGAAGTCCAAATGGTTTCCTACCTGATTCTACCTATGGAATAAAAAATATCCTAGTCTCAACCATCTTTAATTTTCCATTCCTCCACCAAGCTACACATTTCTGTGAGGTGCATTACGTGTTTCTTCCTTGCTCAGCAACATTGCCACCAGTAAACTCAACAGCTAGAGAATAAGACAGAAACAGAAAGGCAGAACATCACAAATGCTGAACTCAAGGCTGTTGGATTCAGTATTTTCTTAGCAAAGAAAGAAAATACTCAAAAAAAACGCCAAAACAAAACCCAAACAGAACAGCTATGACTGAGAGACTAAATATTTAGTTTGGCATTTTGTTATGTGGATAACAGTTTTGTATTTACAATTCATTGCTATATCTGACAGCCTGATTCACCAAATCTATAGGGACACATATTGCTCTTCCTTTTTCCCCTGAAAACCTCAAGTGAAATCAATTAATTTACATGAAATTACTCAAAAATGAGGATCTGAAGTTCTATGACCTCAATAGACAGTGGATAAAACTCCTTTGGCAATAAAACCAAGCAAAAATGAAGATTACTCTGAGGATACTTCTGTTACTACAGTCTCTGGATATTCTTCAGCCATTGGAGTAGGTAATGCAAAATCATTTCCCATCCAACTTTGTTTCAGTCAGTAATTTTATCTCAACCTATGAGAAATGTGAAAGAGTCATATACCTTTAAAGGATTTGAGAACTCTTTGGGGAAAATCAAATCACCCAGAATTCCTCTTATGGATTTCTTCAGCTAGTGGGGAAAGAGCTACTGCAGCACAGCAGAGTGCTGAGCTGAGTATGAATGTCAAGTAGAAAGCAAATCTATGACTGCAGCTAAAAGGAAACAACTGTTGCTAGCCACAGCTGCTGCTTCCTTACTTTTAATTTTTTAAAACCTCTTTTAAGATTCGTGGTTGATCCTTGTCAAGGAAATGTTCTTCCTTAATTGCAATACTCAGTTACTGATTTGCTAGGCTGGAGATGAGAGCTTTCCTAAATAGCGTATTTGATTTTTTCCCCTCGGAAGCTAATGGAGCTAAAAGGCATGTTTGTTTGTGCTGCACCTTCTTCCCTACTGATGCTGCCTGTTTGAAGCAGCTGATTCTGCTCCATGAGTGTCATTCTGTGTGACAGCCTGGAGCTCTGATTTTCTTGAGACTTTCCTTATTGCATGCTGCAGCAGTCGTCCTAAAGCTGGGTCTCATTTCCTAGAGATTGAAAGAACTTATAACAGACTCAGAATGCAACAATCCTACTGTTTGGGAAGATTTTTTTTGTCATTTTAATACATTGTCTATAGTTTACAGCTGTCTTCTTGATCAAGCTCTTTCCTTGCAGAATGGTGTATTTCAGAATTTTTGTAGTAAGACAAAAAGTTCTTAGTGCACAGGGAGGGAGGAAATATTTTACAGATAAATCTCACTACAACAATCTATACTTCCTGGGCTAATGTTTTCCATGAGAAACGATTTCTATTATTTGTGATAAGTATTATGAAACTTATAAAATTGCCAGAAATATGATCCAATATGAACAAGGAAGCCTTTATAGCAGGCTTTAGTGACATGGAAATTCACCATGAAGAAAGGCTACTGTAAGAAAAGCTGGGTAAAGTTTAAGGTTAATGAGAATTGTCTCAGCCTGATTTAAGTTTAACTATTTACACATCCACAGAATTCATCTGGTTGCACATCATCACAATTTTTTTTGTTTTTTCTTCCATCCAGATTTTTTCAGAGCTTTCTCCGTTACGGTTCTTTCATGACTTTATTTCAAATGACACAAACAACTGTTTTCAGATCTATTTGAGGAGAAAAATTCAGTGTTTTTTCTTTATTAGATATCAATCCTGTGACTTTTTTCCCTACAGTACCAGCTACCCAAGTTGATTTCTGATTCTGATGACAGAAGTACAGTGAACTCTTCTCCACCCAACAGTTTTTGCAAAGGCCCCTACAAAAAAAAAGAAAAAAAAACACCCAAAAAACAACAACAAAAAAGAAGACTGATTTTAATCCATATAGCACTTAATTTATCATTGTTGTATAGACTCCTTCACAAAGTTTATCCAGCTTTAGAATTGTTTCTGTGTTTTAAAGCTGCAGTATCAGGCTAAACATCCTCACTTGAGAGTTTTTCCACATGACTGTACACCTCAGAGCCATTTCACTTTATCTGAGCTAACACACAAATTCTGTGTAAGACAGCATTGGCACTTTACAGGTTTACTTTCAAATAAACTCAATGCAAAGATAACTGTAGCTCTCCAGGGACTGCACAGAAGAAGTTATCTCAGTCTTCAGATCAAAGCCAAACATAAGAACTGTACAAGAACCTTTTTATTGTCTTTTGTTGAAGAAGCCACCAAAAGGCACAGGTTATCCTCATCCTTTTCTAATTCTACAGAAATAATCAGAATAATGTCTTCACCATCCATCTCAGTTCTGTAGGGGTTTTGATCCTCATTTGTCTCACTCACCTGCCAAAAACTTGTGAATATATAAGATCCCTTTTTTCCTGTGATTTGTGTGATTAAGATTTTAGTTAAGGCAGATATTAACAATCCATGATAGAGCTACAATTTACTCATTTCTTGGTGGATGATCTTTACACTTGATGTTAGTGCACAAGTTAGACTCTTTCAGCTTACATCCCATGCACAGGCTCAAACATATCCACTGTGATGTATCTTAGTGTCCCGAAGGGATATTACTCTACCTTACCAATACAAGTATCACACTAAGCATAATTTTTCAGAATCCAGTCTCTGTTTAATACAAAATAAATTTTATTGAAGCTTAGTTCAGATGATAATAACTCCGAAAGTATCCAGTGAATTTAAAATAATTATTTCATCAGAACCTTTAATATTTCTAATGTATAAGCTGATACCTGTTTCATCTCCCTCATAGCCAGGTATTTTTTATTTATGCTTTGAGATTTTCTACAGGTAGTGGAGAAGGTGTTTACCACGGCATTGTGAAGGGGTACTCATGTATTTTCCATGTCATTTTTCAGTGTTTATTTTGATATCAGATTATCCTCTTTGGTATGCTACCAAGGTTTGTTTAGTGTCATAATGAGGATGGAGCAGAGTATTCTGCTATCATTTGACAAGAGATGTGCTGTAGCACTTTGCTCTGAACTACCAGAATAAAAAGTTGACAATCCAGTTACAATTTTGCAAATAGAGAGATTTTTATAGATTTTACTCTGCTACCAGCAGAATTAATGAAAATCAGTCATATTGCAATAATATTCCTCAATTTCTCCATTATGGGCTATGGCTTTCAGTTGCTAAGGCCACTGAAACTCAACATAGAAAAAAAAGGGAATTCAAGCTGATTCAAGACAGAGAAATAAAGTTTAAATCCCATGTTCAGAGTGTTAACAAGAATGGTGAACTGACTTTTTGTGGGGGATTTTTTGCACCAAAATAGCTACTTGATTATGCTTAGTAAATTCTCCTTTTCTGTGTCCAGCTTCTCACAGGGTTTTGTTCCTCTTTTGTGGTGTCAATGAAGGCAGAACTTTCTGCTTCTCAGAATAAAAAAACAACAAGTATTGAAGATGAAGATCACAATCCAGGACTATAATATCTTTTGTTTTTAATACTGTAGATTTCAGAATGACTGCTCCAACTCTGTGATTCAGGATGGCTGGTGACAGTTTTCTTCCTGCCTATGTACAGATATACACACCAAATGAAATCACAATGTATACTTTTAGCTGTACCACACAGCTCATTGGAAAAAAACCCAAACAAATCAAACAAACAGAAAAATTAACCAAAAACCACATAAGCAACAGCCCAGGTGAGGTAAATAGCTTCATCAACAGTAAAGCCTATAATGACAATGAATTATGACAAACAAAAATATGTGCCTGAAACGGACAAAATTGATAAACACACACCTTCTTTTGAACACCATCTGTATGCTACCATGCATACTACCTCTTACAGACAGAAATAAGAGAAATATTTTTCTGAAATGTTGAGATTAAGGACAAGAGTAATCTGTGAATACACAGAAGATTGGAGAGTGTGTGTATTTGCACTGAAAATACAAATAAGCAAATAATAAATTAAAAATGGAAGCTGCTTTTAATGTATAAATTATTGTGTACCTTATATATATACTAAAGTTCAGCAACAAGCTGCTGCTGAAATCAGCAGTGATAGTTGTCTTCATGATAAAAGAAGTGGAGAAATTTTCAGGAAGATTAAGTCATAAAACAGTGTCATAAATATTTAGTGTCATAAACATTTGTTTCAAACCTTGCACAGATACACCATATATTTTACTTGCTACTAATGTGGGAAAGATGTAAATTAGAACATCATGGTATCAACACCATCTTCCTTCCAATGACTTTTCCCCTGAATGTCTTTTCTTTGTTTCCTTAATTTTGAAGATTTTTAATAATCAAGCCACTGCTGTGCATGCAGAGGACAATTCTACATACATTGTGCTCTATGGAGAAATGTTATTTAAGGAGGATCAGGGTATGACTACAGAGAGAATAGAGACATGCATGCAGCCTGTAGCAGTTAGACCAGAGTCCTTGCCTTACCTTACTTCAAACATTTAAGGGAAGCATGCACATTAGGACTTCAGTCCTCTCTTGTAGTTTATGGAAAGAGCTAGGTATATCATATAGTCATCCACCTTAACTAAGGTCTAGGTCACTGTGTGAAAATAACCTCCTTTCTCCACTTAATTTAGCTAATGTTAGATGTTCTGGAGTCTGTGCCTAAAGGAAGAGCATGCCTATAAGCTCTTCCTGTATATCTTAAGTGTTTTATTACATGGCAAAGAAGAAAGGAGTAATGGCTATAAACTAAAACACAAGTTCCACCTCAACATGAGGAAGAATTTCTTTACATTGAGGGTGGCAGAGCACTAGAACAGACTACCAGGGAGAGTGAGTTTCCCTCTCTGGAGACAATTCAAAATCCACCTGGACTCATTCCTGCATCACCTACTCCAGGTGACCCTGTCTTGGCAGAGGGGTGGGCTAGATAATCTCCAGATCTTCCAAACCTAAAAATTCTGTGATTTTTTGATTCTGTGAAATGAACCTTTACCCATGTGATTTTACGTGAATTTCTGATATTTCAGTTTTACACCTAAAAATAGATTTGAAGTCCTTCAGCATGAAAGTTACTCATTTATTATTTATGACTTTTTTTAAAAAGAACATGCAACATTTAACAAAGAAGGAAGATAGGAAGGAAGGAAGGCAAAGAAAACACATCAACTCAATAAACCTTTAGGCTGGGTTATGCACAGCTATTGGATTTTATAAACTCAATTTCATCTATTAATAGTTTTGTTTCTGTCTTTTCCCTTAGCTACTGTGCTTATTGTCAGCACAAATTCCTCACCTTTTGATCAACAGAGTTCCAAGGCTAAAACATGAATTTTCTTTATGTTTAATTAGATTCATTTGCTCCTTATCAAACCAAGAACACATTAAATACATAAGAGATTTTATAATTTACTCGCAGAGATGTTTGTTGTTATTGGTTTCATAAGGAATGGCTTAGATAATGCTTTTTAACTATAGGTCATTTGGTTTACGCTCTTGAGGTTGTTATTAGCTACTAACTCATAGATTAAAAGAAGGATATCACAAATATTATGTTGTCAAAAATGCACTAAATAACTGCAAAAACCTCATGCATAGCTAATGTTCATGATTTATTTGCCTTATGAACGCATTACATTCCAAACAGAATTTGGTCTCAGTAAGATGATGGGAAACTATATACAGGATATTTGGCACAAGAAGGGCACCAATAGCTCGGTCTGGTATGAATGGGGCTGAGTTATAAATGTGGTTTTCTCTTAGCTTTTCAGCTGAGAAGCAACCACAGAAGTTTTGCCTGAGGCATAGTCTCAGAAGTGGCAGCCTGCACTGTTTTACCAAAAGGCCATCACCTTAGAGGGGTCTGTCAGAGCATACCCATGTCTAACCACAGTCCCCTCACAGTCCACAGACCCAGGATATCAACAAAGGAGATGCACTGGGACAGAAGGGGTTTCCTACTGGCATGGTTTAACTCCAGGTACCACACAACTGCTCACTCACTCACCCACCACAGGGCTTGGGAGGGAATTGGAAAAGTAAAAGCTATACAACTCATGGGTTGAGATAAAGACTGTTTAATAGATAAAGCAAAAGCTGTAAACTCAAGCAAAACAAAACTAGGTATTCTTTCACCACTTCCCATGGGCAGGCAGGTGTTCAGCCGTCCCCAGGAGAGCAGGGCCCTGTCACAGGCAACAGTGACTCGGGAAGACAAACGCTATCAATTGGAACATTTCCCCCTTCCTCCTTCTTCCCTCCACTTTATACACTGAGCATCATGCCATATGGTCTGGAATATCCCTTGGGTCCGTTGGGGTCACCTGTCCCAGCTGTGCCTCCCAACCTTCCATGCACCCCCAGCCCCCTTGCCAACACGGCAGGAAAGGCCTTGGTTTTTGCAAGCCACGTTCAGCAGTAACAAAAGCTTCACTAAACTATCAACACTGTTTTCAGCACAAATCCAAAACACAGCCCCACAGCTCTGTGAAGAAAATTAAGTCTACCCCAGCCAAAACCACACACCTACAAAACAGCAGCAACCCCAGAGTTCCACTCCATCCATACATGGGGTGTCCTCACAGCTCATGCCATCCTGCACCATTCCCAGTGCCACAGGAGAGACCAAAAACCCTGGAGCTTGCTAGGGTAACTGCAGGAGATCTGAATTTCCTGCAAAGTTAACATTACTGCCAAAGGCTCTTGCATTAAAAACAGTTTGAATGAAAGATTTGGCATAAACCCTGGCACAATGCAAGGCATATCATTTCTCTTAGTTGAACAAAGTGCTGACACAAATATTACAAGGGGTAGAACATAACCCAATAATAGCGTCTGCCTTCTCATTCAGAAAATGCTGTGGCAAATCCCTCACAGTGGCAAATCAAAATGAATTAAGGGTTTAGGACCTGACAGTGCACAAGTGTGAAAACAGGCTTCCACCCCACACAAACACTACATTCAGCATCATGGCAGTCACGCAGCAGATATCTTCACTTTTGCAAAAGTGCATTCCTTGGTAAAAAGGCAAAGCTGATTATTTGAACTGACAATTTCTAAAACACATTTACCAACTTTTTTTTCAATGGAGCAATAAATATTTAAAATGAATGTTTCACAGTTCACAGCACAGAATTCCAGCATTCAGCTAAAAGCATTCTGCTAAAATACTGCCATCTTGCAATAAAATCTGATGGTAAATGGACTGTTATGAACTAATCTAGTGCATTATAATTTTGTTCTGCAACTTTGTGCTACTTTTATTAGCTCTTTCTCTTTGGCCTTCGAGGGAAAGATGTGTAATAGTGAATACTAAGAATATATGTGATGTAAAGTGAGTTTGATATATTCATTTTCTTTTCATAGCATTGCTTCTTCCTTGAAACAGTGACCTCAACTTCTATCAGCCTTCAGGACTGATTTATTATGACTGATTTAAGCTAGTAATAGTTTAGTTGCCAAAGGTTTAGAAATTCAGACAGGAGAGCAGGGGATGGCTGTCTGAAATGGTATTCATATCTCCACTCTCTACAAATTGGCCTGGAAAATTTTTGAAAATCATGATTCATCATTGAAAATCTCATGATTTCTAGAGAAAATGTGCCATTTAACGTTCTGCATTCCTGCTTCAAATCCTGTCCAAAAAGGCATGCAGATTTTATGAACTAGGGTTAAAATAACTGTATTTTTTAAGCAATAGATCTCTAATCCCAGTTCAATTTTACAAGATTTAGTTCAGCCTTGTTGCTGTGTAAAATATTCGCAAAATACTGCACATATATATTTTAGATGAACTTTCATTATTAGTTTTGCAAATGCCAGTGAAATCCCCTCGTTCAAGATGCCTTCGACAAACCAGACTAACAAGCAGTCCTGGAGCTGTTCTCTACTCTCCTATCTTTGTGAGCAAAGATATTCCCCATGTTCGCTGACGAACGGTATCTTCCCTTTACAGAAAGTCTTATGGAGTAACCTTCTTAGATACTCCTGTACTGGGCAGATGGCAAGGAGGTACAATGTCCCTGGAGACTGTTCTCCACTGGGCACAAACAGTAAGGTTTTAGAGCTCTTTCCTCAAAGTATTCTTCTTAATGAAAACCTTATATTTTGTCTGTGATAGTATATGTGTGAGATCTCCAGCTATACCCTCAGAAAAGAAAATTGTATTTTCATATAGCAAGAAGAGTGAGTTATCTGAGTGAGGATCTTGCAATCTGCTACAATGTTCAATATGAAAGTCTTAGCCGACAAGATCTTTACCTGGAGACATTTTTAATCTTTAACAGATACAGAAAACAAATACAAATAAAACCATCACTTAAGTAATTCAGTAAAACCATATAACCTGAGACTTTAAAACAAGGGGGAGAAAAACCATAGAAACCATTTGCTGAGGCATAAGAGTTCCAAATGTTTTCCTGCTTTTGGTACTGGTGAATTTTGCAATTTGAGAAAATTTTGTAAGTCAACCATTTGAGCATGGAGTATAATTTTCACAAGCAAACAGCAAAAGAAACTAACCAAAACTAAACTAAGTAATATCTACTTGTCTAACTAATAACTAATTGTCAATAACTAATTGTCAAACAATTCCCATCATAAAAATAAATATCAATGGGATGGTAAGCAGTTTCATTCTGTTTGCCAAGAGATACCCACAAAAAGGAGTGAAATACATTCAAAACACAGAGAGCAGAAGCTCTCTTTAAACTTAAACGTTGCAATGCTTGAGTAAGTGACTCTTCATACAAAGATGAAGAAAACATGCCAAAGCCTCTTCACAATTTAGCCTGCGGTTTTGATTTCCTTCTTTTTACTATTTATCATTTTTTCTCCCCTCTGCTAGTCTAGGTAGACTTGTTTGCAAGCAATGCACTCATAAGGAGAGCACAAACACATATTTATGGAGCAATTCCATCCCAGTTTCTTCTTTTTGATAAATTTCTGTCTGTTTGCATTTTTCTGAGTAAATTCCAGCCAGGAGAGTCTTACCTATAGGCTTAGAGTGTGTCTGGCAGCAGTTACAAAGTTAGTGTTGTCCAAATAGAAAAGGTTACTAAAATTAAATGCAAAATTAAGGTTCAATAAATAGTTCATGTTTTACATGTTTTATACTACAAGCAGTGCTACTTCCACTGGGGAATGCTCCAGTGCTTTGTAGAGTGTAGACTACAACTCTCTGGGGTTTAGTCTTTTTGCTCCTCCTGTCAGTGAAAATAAAATTAAAATTAGCCTGCACAATTAGTAATTCCCCACTTCATAAATAATAATACATACAGAAGAGGAAGAAACTATCTTTCTGTTCATTTCTGCAAAGAAGCACCAAATGGGAAAAAAAATCAACACCAAAGAATATTGACAGGTTAATTATTTTTTAGACACACAGATTAATTTGAGATGACCAGAGGAATTAATTGTGACCACCTGATGAAAACACTATCATCTATATTACTGAATTTTAGTGAATGACTGAGTACAGTCAAATCCTGCACTGAGCTCATTTCAGCAGGTTTTTATCTAGAGATCCTATGCATGGCCAGAACAAATGACATCTTCAGAGGTACCTAAGTGATCTTGGTACCAATAACACAGACCAAAAAAAGTGTTATATCATCTCAGAGAAATTTGAAAGTAAAGTGCTTAAAACCTTGGTGTATGGTGTTGGATTGATGGATGCAGCTCTAGCAATCACCATGCCCTCTGACTTCACACCACATCTATCTTCATCCTGCCTCAGTCAACACAGGATATTGAAACCTTCCCAGCATACCTGTCTTTAATTTGTCACAGACTCCCTTATTCCAGATTAATTATTTTTAATCTTCAGGTCAGCTGCCTTATACATGAATATTAAAGCTTGAAATTCTGCCCTCCAGTAAGAAACTTGCATGACTTTCCAGAATAAGCAAGATTAATCAGACATGATAATTATGATAATAAATGTAATACTAACTTATCACATCACATAAATTCAGCTAAATGAGCTCTGTGGCAATAGCAGTTAAGAATTGAGAGAAAAGGCAATGACTATATACATTATTGAAAATAAAATCTTCAGCAGATGAATCAAAGCCATTTTTTACAGTCTATATACAGTTATCTTCTTATCTATATGCCTCATGTACTTGGAGGTAGCAAAAATACCTGAATCTAATGCCTTGGCAAGTTAACCTTAAGAGATTAGATTTGGACACAGCATAGAAAAGTCTAAGGTAGGGAATTATTCTTATTCTGACTTTCTTAGAGTCAGGTATGTGCTTTTCCTGACTTAATGGTAGTAAATGCTCCACTGGAGCTCTGTTACCCGGATTCTGGTTCATCCTAAAGGTCTCACTTAATCTGCAATTTTTTCATCATTCTGAATTGTTTAGAACTATTCCATTCCTAATGTCAGTTTCTTACATGCATTTTAATGTTTATTTTCAGCCTCCAGTAGACTGAAGTGTCTTTCAGTCTACTGGAGGCTGAAAGAGGCACACTGTACAAATACTGTGCTTGTGTGTTGGCTAATTGATGGCACTAGGGCTATGAGAGGCCATGTATGCCATACATTTAAAAAACTGAAAGATACCTCCTTTCTGGACCTCATAATCCTCTCAGAAAAGATAAGCTCAGCTTCTCCAGCCCTCACACCTGATATTCCTCACTCTAACCTTATTTTCCAGGTGATCAATTCAATTTCACAGCATTCTACAGTCTTCTTTGGTATTCTCAGTCAGAATAGACTCTGTCCATCAATTGTTATCTCCATGTCTTCAATTTCTATCTCCACTTCATTCAATTTTGCAGTGGAGCTTTCAAAATTCTTATCGCTTGTAGCTTGTCCAGCATTTTATTAATCTCTGTCATGCCTTAATAAATGAAACCTGACATTGCACTATAGCTCAACATTCATACATTCATAGTGAAAACTATGAAAACTGAAAAGAAAAAAAAATAGAAAATTTCAAAACACAACTATTGGAAGGAAGAAGCAAACTCCTTTAAACAGCCAGTTTTATTCATTCAGACTATCAATGTCAGATAAAATTTAATTTAAAAATATCAAAACAAACATGAAATCTTTTTATTTCCAAACTATCTTAAGAGAACAAAGAATAGTTCATCTTTGGCTCTGCTTAATTTATCCAAGTAATCTCTTAATACAAATTTAATTAACAGAAAAAATACAATGTAAGACTCAATAAGACACAATTTTTGTTTGCCTGATTAAATGTGTCCTCGGTATAGCAAACAAAATGTGTTGATTCAAAAAATGTTTTCAAAATTACATATTTTAATTAATTAAAATTTGTATTTATTATCTCGAACTTGCTGTAAGAAAATGAAATTAAAATATTTTAAACAGACTGTTTGGAATTTTATAGAAATGTCATTTTGTTTGAGAAATTAAGATCTAAATCTTCAGGATTAGACATTCTGAGCAAGATAAAAATTACGTTTTTATCACTTGTTTTTTTCTTCTGTCAAAAGTTTTGGACAGTATTTAAATTATTTTTTTCCCTTTCAAAATACATCAGAATTAAACTACAAATCCATGACAAGACATCGGTTAACTCAGTTTGCTCAGTTTCTTCCTCAAGGCAGATCTGCTCTAGTATAAAAAAATGAAGGCTATGATTTGGTTCAGAGCTACCTCCAGAACAAAAAGAGGTTTGTGGGTGCACAAGGCTCTGCTCTCCTGCCATACTCCTTTGCCCTCCTGTCTGGAAGAAGGGAAGGGATTGAGCAGAAGTGTGGCTGGGCTGCTCCCTCTGCTCTGTCTCCACGGGTTGTGCCAAACCCCAAAACGCCTCTGCCGCCTCGCAGTGGGAGGTGTTGCCACACAGCAGCTGAGCAGACATTCCCCCCTGGCAAAGGGGTGGTAAACAAGGTCAGAATGTGTCAAATGTACAACCTCATCAAGTCCTATCATTCTCTGACTAAGAGCAGCTACTCTATGTGGGAACACTGCATATCAGCATGCTTGATTGATCCCTCTGTAGGTTGTATGTTGGCACTGCAGACAACTGCGTGGCCAGAGGCAATAGATCAACCACTTGAGAAAGCTGTGGAATGGTCTTTGCCTTCATTAATACCATAAGGCATCATCAGCAGTCCATTACACATACCAATGAATCCAGAGATGTCAATATTAATGTTTTAAAAATTCATATGTCGAAAGGATGTCACATGTCAACATTTTGTAGAAGGGGCATTATATGCTGAACAAAACAAAGATTATGCTACAAAGCAATAGGAAAATCCAACATCAGCGGTGTTCTTCCATAAAGCTGTATTTCTTAGGAGCAGCTCATCATTCTGCTCTAATGAAGGAGGATGTTTTCAGGATAGTCAACACAATGCAGCTTTACTTCACCCTGAAACAAGCAAAAAGAGAAAGCAAAACTAGTATCCTGGAATGATTGAATTTATCCATATTATTGTTGCTCCTACTATGCCATTTATATTCTTATTCCATCAAAGTTTTGGAGATGAAAGAATATATTTTTTTCTATGCTGCCTACTTCTTAAATAGCCTGTGATTTTAAATCACAAAAAAAATCCAATAAGATAGGCAACACCAGCCAACATCCAACACAGGATGTACATAAAATTTTGTTAAAATACCCCTGAAAATTATTTTTGTTATTAATTTCTAATGACATCATTGTCCTTTGAGTGGAACAAAAGAGCCAGGTTAATTTTTCTTCTCTGAAACATAATTTTAAAACTTCCAAATTTTCACAAGCTTTATCAAACTAATAAACATTTTATTCTTTTGCTCTATGAGTTGAGTTCTGGTCTGTTCTAAGAGAGTTAAAGCAATATGTAAATATCCAAAGCATTTTTTATATTTTGCAGTTGAAAAAGATTCAGTATTAAAAGAAAAAGCTTCTCAGTTAATGTCTTTACACTCACTAATGCATTTGTTTTAAAGGGCCCAGGATTTAATCAATAACTGCCTACACAAAAAAGCTGTCTCTGCTCAACTGAGACTATGGAGCACACAAGGACAGCTGCAAACAAAAGCAGCTGTGCAAGAAAACAGAGTGGTGGTCAGCCAAACAATTCATATGGTCTCTCACTACTTGAAGACAAGAAAATCCATTTCCCTGGACAAGAACCATTACTCCTCTCCCATGCACGAAGTACCAGTGTGAGGTGTGGTATCTCCATCCTCCTCCAGCCTCAGGCACCTCTACTGCCATAGCAGACTAGAGGGGAAACAACAGAAAGCAAGCAGTATTCATCAATATCAAAACAACTGTGAAGGCTTCACAGCCAGGGGAATAGCTCCAGATTCAGGAATGTCATGGTCACTTTTGAAAAGGAAAAAAAAAAAAAATCCATAGATCTTGAGGACTAGAGAGGTGCCTGAAGCTAGAAATTCAGTGAAAGGGGAATGGCAGCTAGCTACTGGGAGCCAGAGAGGAGACTAAGCCAAAACGGAACAGTGACAGCTTTCATTGCAACTAATACAGGCTCTTTTCCAACAAAATAACCTTTTCTGCTTAATTTAATCATCCAAATGAAATGAATAATAAGGGTGGGGGAGGGAAATTGCCTGGGTCAAGAACATCTTGGACAATGGAAACTTACTGGACTTAGATGCTGCTTTTGTTTTCATTGCAATTTTCCTCCTTTAAGGCAAGGATGGAAGAAGAAAAAGGAGGGAATTAATGTAAAGTGTGCTTAGGAGCAGATAGCTCTTTGCTACTGGGACACTTCTGTGTCTGTGTGGCCAAGAGAATGAAAGGGTCATATTGAGCAACAAAGAGGGCAAGCGGGGGAGGGACTTGATAGCCATTAGGGCCATTATTTCCACCTTCATGATGAATAGTCAAACTCAGGAAAAAGGAAAGTAGTTATGAAACCTCCATTGTTGTGCTGGACCAGGGCAGCAAGATGAATGAGCTGGCAACAGCTAACACTGACCCTGTCATCAGACAGTGAAATTGGTACACAGGTGTTCCCAGCTGTTCAAAAATATCATTGCAGCAGCAAGAAAAGCAGTAGTTACCTCTTCCATCTCTTCTGCCTTAGCTACTGACCCTGAGGACAGAAATAACACTGAAAAATATTTGTAAAAGAAAAAATAAAGAATGACTTCTTCAAGGCAATTTTGAAGACTTAATGCACACCAAAATGTATGCTTTATTCATGCAAATATTTTTAGTGGCAAGTTCTGAGGCTGTTGGTCTCATGTTCCCTTGCAGATTATCGTATGACCTAAATAACTCTTGAAAGGAGAGTGTAAATGCTTTGGACTGTTATGACTATGCCTGTAAAAATCATGTTATCATGGATCCATGTTTTTTTACACTTCAAATTATTATGAGGGGAAAACTGGAAGCATAAAATGCGAAAGTATGTAGAATAAGAATATAAAAACTCTCTTAGGCCCTAAGAAGGGATTCACCTCACTTAAATTTGTATGTTTGAAGGGCTGAAATATAAAATCCCTCTATTCTCAGAGGTACTACTGTGGGATAAAAGTTTAAAATGGTTCAGATTAATTTAGATAAATTTTCTCCTGGAATTGCTCCTGTTTATCCAGTGAGTCCATAGGGAGAATGCACAAATAACATATAAATATCCCTTTAAAAGGATGAAGTTTTGCCATCATAAGGGTCAGCTGAGTGTTACATGCAATGACACTTCTCAAAGAACCTTCCTATTAACTCATACATTATCTTCTGTTTCCCATAGAAATGGTAATACACTAGTTCTCTATATAAATATTTTTAAAGAGGAGGACTGGAAATAATCATTGCCTTTGCAACAACAGAAATGAGAAAATAAGAAAGCAAAGTTTGTTGTACTGAGTAAAATATTAAAATGAGATAATTCCATAAGTGTTATCTAACATTTATTTAACAGGGCAACCTTTTGGTGTAAAAATCATTGCCTTGAGGAGAAAATTACTGAGTACTGCCAAACTGAGCTCTGAATTACACAAACGTGCAAGCAAACACTACTGTGGGGATTTCTGGACATGGGAGCATACACTGCCATGGCAAAAGTGGCATATAAATGTGTTTTCTACCTGTTTTGAAATAGTATTATTGCTTCAGCTTAGGAAAATCCAGTGTGAAAGACTTTTGATTCTATTTTTCCGTAGTAAGACCCCCTCTGCTCCTCTTACAGCATGATTCATCTGTACTGCTGAATTATTTCTAGCTCACCAAACAAGTCACTGCTTTTTTCCATGTTTATACAGTCTTCAAAAGCCCCTGCAGACCACTGAGAGCCTTCTTGAGTCTCACAGTAGCCAATATGTCTTTTGTTTGAACAAAAACACACAGTCCCGATTGTCACTTTGGGAACAGGCATCCCTTTCTTTATCATCGTGCCCAGATATTATTGCTCATCTTTTCCAAAACGTTTTGATCCAAAGTACCATGTGAGAGGAAATAAAAAGACTCAGCAGGAGACAGCTGTTAAGGATGGAGTTGCAGACTGAATTTTCTGCCTTTTATAAATTCAAATGCGATTATTTATACAGAGTCATCACATGATGGTCAAACATGGAAGCCCTCAGAAGTTCAGTTAGGGTCAGCTCCCAGAATTTGCTTTAACCAAATGATGATAATTCTTTCCTCAGATGTGTGAACTCATGCGACTCCTGTCTGAAATACTGTACCAGCTCTTTCCCTCTCAGCTTCAAAATTGTTTTCGTTAAGAAGACCTTTTAAATGTTTCTATTAAAGCTTATAGCACCTCTAGTTCCAGGAATGCTGTCCTTTACAGTCATGGTTTGCTACTTTGGTTTTCTAGCCTTCTGATGTTTATATTTTGGAAATCCTTTTCTCACACATTTTGCTGTAAATAATAGATTTGTTATAGGTAATTTTATCTATGTTTACATATTTTCTTAGGAGTTTTCTTGATAGACATCTATGTTGACCAATGTGATTGGAGAGGTGTTGACTTTGCCTACCAATCACTGGGCTTGTTTGAAATACTATATAAAGGAGTCAGTGATGTAACAAACTCAGTTCTTTCAGTCAAACAAAGAGTCAGAGTCCGTAACATTTTTTAGCGTAACAACAGCAACAATGGTTCCCAGCTCCATACTCTGGACAGGCAGGTTTCGTGTGTGACAATCCCTTCCTGCACTGCAGTCACTACACCTTCTCCTTCCATGGGCTACAGCAGTGGCAGCTGCTCCCTGTGCTGGCAGATCACAACCCTCTCTCTGTTCAAATCACACATACAAGTGCCTTTTTATTTATTCTTCAGTGAGGATCACAACCCTTCTCAGTAACTCCCAGGGTCCCTGTGCTGTGTAAACTCACAGTGAAAGAGAGAATGGGAAAGGGACTGGGGATGGGAACTGAGGTGAGAGGTGTTCTTTATCTCAGGAAGTTTCACATAGCCCAAGCATGTCATGCAGTTCAACAGACAAAGGTCTGCCTTGATTATTCAGAAAATTTTGTTTTGATATATATCTCCAGAAGTGTGCCCAGATAAAAATCTAGTGATTCAGCAGCAGTGCAAATTATGGGGACATTCAGACAACAGAGGGAAAATTTTAGTCATTCTTTTGTTCCCTGATAGCTTTCTCATTTGTTCTGCTTGCCCCTCCCCTCATCTGGACCTTCTTCCTTTTGGCATGTATCTACCTCTGAACTCCCCAGCTCATTCCTCTGATTTTCTGTTAGCATGCACAAGAGCTACTTGAGCACCTATCTTCAAGAGGGCAGTACTTTTGAAGGAAGACCTTTTGCCGTGAGGCTGGAACACCTCTCCTATGAAGACAGGCACTGAGAGTTGGGGTTGTTCTGCCTGGAGAAGAGAAGGCCCTGGGGACACCTTGGAGCAGCCTTCCAGCACTGGAAGAGGCCCTGCAAGAGAGCTGGAGAGGGACTTTTTAACAAGGGCACATAGTGATAGGACAAGGGGAAATGGCTTTAAACTGAAAGAGGGTGGGTTTAGATTAGACATTAGGAACAAATTTTTGACTGTGAGGGTGGTGAGATACCGGAACAAGTTGCCCAGATAAGTTATGGATATCCCATCCATGGAACTGTTTAAGGTCAGAACAGATGAGGCACTGAGCAACCTGGTCCAGTGTTCTTGATCACAGCAGGGGATTTGGAACTAGGTGATCTTGCAGGTCCCTTCCAACCCAAACCATTCTATGATTCAATGATTCTACAAATGCAGGTTACCCGAGTGGCAAATAATATAAGGGAAAAATCTGATCAGTCCCTCAATCTGTAATGCTCACCTGCAGTTTTCAGAAGTTGTTATGACTCTGAACAACCTCACCTAAATTTAGGCATCCTTTGAGTACGGTATTGGAATAAATCAGCTTCAGAGGTCCTTTCCAACCCAGTTTTTATCTATATTTCTAGAAATAGAGGTTATCACTCTCATAAGTAGTTGTTCAGCAATATTATGAGAACAGGAACCTCACCATTCTCTTCGCAGTGGTCGTAACACTGAAGACATTACCTCAGCTTTATTTTCTTTTTAAGACTGACCTGCACAGTGGTTTCAAAATGGAAAAATAATATAAATTTATCATTGTAGGACAAAGCAATAATTCACTTGCTTCACTGTCCAGTTATGACAATGGCT
>WAAE01030270.1:0-11275 GCA_013400495.1 Nicator chloris | reverse complement strand
TATATACATATATATATTTATATTTTTTCCCTTTGTCTGATGAGAACAGTCATATCCAGGGGCCATGAACCATAGTATGGAATCATACAGATGAACCAGGAGCATACAAAGAGCTCATGTTGTTAAAGCACCAGCAATCATACAAACATAACCTTTGTGTACAGGTGCTCTAACAGACAAGAGTGTGATTATTTTTCATGTGTGTTTTAATTAATATTGGGATGAAATCTTGTATCTTGCTCCTGACTCCATTTTATATTTTGGTAGGGGTCATGAAATAATATGTTTCCTCCTCTTGTGTTTCCCATGGCATTTGGGAATTATCTGACTCCACCAGGAAGATCCCTTGCTGAACTACTCAGAATTTCTTCCCTGTACCTTCTACCACTGAGGTCCTTGGCTGCACCCTCTCAGGATTAATAAAAGAATCTGCATGAAAAACAGGGAAAGGTGAGTTGATTTCCTTAGGGGTTACCATGAATGGTCCCATTATGGCCTGTCCTCAGCCCACAGCGTTATAGTGTGAGCTGTGTATTGGCTCTCAAAAGGACACATGGATATTCTTTGGGCCGTTTTACTGAATCAGTGATACGTGGTTTTTTGGACCCCCTCTGAATGAATTTATCCTTGTCTCACTTTGTACAGTTAGTCATATGCTCTTAAAAAATCTTTTGCAGATGGAGCCCCGTGGGACTGGACCTCTTTCAAAAGATGTATTAAATGACTAAAATAAAGGTTTTGAAAATTCCTGTTTCCCCCAGTGTGTTGCTTAGCAAGAATAGCTGTGTTTAGTGGAAAAGAAGTTAGATGAATCTATGGCATGCGTGCCATTTCACACCCTCTTGGCTCTGCTGGGAGATGGAGGCATGAAGAAGTGACATACAGGCATGTTTTGAAATATGCTGCTCATGTCAGTTGCACCCTAAAGACAACAGTCTTACAAGGTTGATGCTTCTCTATGGCTCATTAGAAGCTTTTTAAAATCCACCTCTATCCATTCAATTAAGTGTCCACTCTGCCTTCAGGAAACACATAGTATACAGATTTATGTAATAGTGGAAAAAGATATTGGAACTCCTAACAGATCTAAATGAGTGAAAAGACACTGAGGAGCTGAAAAATTTGCTGCATAAAGATGGAAATACCTTGTTAGAGATAAAGAAGCCATGACTTCATCACAGATCTCAGTGGTTATTGCCAATTAATAGATTGTTGTCTCTTTGGAAGGCAAATTTATCAAAAGACTCAGCAGATGAAACTTCTTTTTATAGGTTAGGTTGGAATTGAGATAAAACATTTTTACAATGATTGTAACAAACCATTCATATGAAACTAGTAAATCATTACACAAGACTTTCTATGTCAGGTAGGTGTTCTTTTATAAATATATGTACTAATGAATCTGGAAGTATATGAGGCATGATTGTGTCATTTAGGAAAATGGTGACAACTATTGCCTTCTGTTTAAGAGTTGAGTGGTCATGTTCTATGGTTCTGTGAATTGGTTGAAGCGTCTTGAATGCTTAAAGAGCCCAAAAGGCTTTTAGCATCTCAGACTGCCTGTTGCCTGGCCTAAGTTTTGAGAAACCTGGCCTAAATATCTGTATTTCGTAGTCTTGAGTACTTAGCCCTGCATACATCTGGTTTGAGATATAAATTCCAGGACAATATTTATTTTTACTGCATTCACTATGCCAATTCAAGATCATTCTATTTAGTGTAAGAGGTAAGTAGTTTTTAAGACTGTATATCAGCTCTCTGGAGATAATTATTTATCTTCATTCCTCTTTTTTTTTTTAATATTAAGTTGGCAGGGAGTATGCTGCTCTCCTTTTAGCCTGTTTCTCCATTCCTATGTTTAGAATTTGATTTTGCCTGAGTTTTTAATATTTCATGCTTGCTTTATAACGATGTTTACAGTACCTAGAACTTATATGTAGGGCTATTTATGTGAAATAGCAAATTAATAAAAATAGACTGTGTAAGTCTACTGTTCCCTGCGAGACAGTAGAGCTTTTCTCTCCATGTAATGTAGGCAGTGTCAGTCATGGCAGCATCTTCAAAAATTTTGCTCCACTTTTTACTATATTTTTCCTGGTTGAAATTTTTGTCCTTGAATGTATAGGATACTGCTGTGTTAATTTTTACATTTGTCACTTAACATCTATAATTCATATAGGTAATACAAGTTTTAGGTTATTCTGTTTCTAATAAGATAATTCTGCATAATAACTTTATACAACATGAATAAGTTGTTTATACCTTCATCAATATTTTAATTGCCAGAGGTTCCTATATCTTAATACTTTGGATTTACAAAGCACACTTGGGATTCTGAAAACATCAATAAAAATAAATCAGATTAACACGACATTGGTCCTGTGAGGATACATGTTCTACCACTGTCTACTGTTTAGTAAATACGGCATGGCATAATACCTTGACTTTCCCAAAGCAAATCAATCAATTTCTCCAGAAAAGCTGGAGAAGCCATTTGTTTCTTGTGTATTATAGCTGAACATTAATCACAGTACGAATTTATCTCCAGACACTCCTGTTCAGTTAAGGTAAAGAGGCAGAGTCAACTTCAACTGAGTAGCCATTGGAAGGTTTCCTGGTTTTATTAGCGTAGCTAAAATTCAAACCGGTGTTTTTAAATGTTTGTTTTAACTTGGGCTTTGCTGGAACTCTTCATTCCTCATTTTCACTGATTTTTAATTTGATGATAAATCTTGATAAATCTTTCCAGGCCTCATCATAAAAACACATTTATGTATGCCCAAGAAAGCCTATGGACTACACTATTAGTATTTGTGTGATTAAACCTTAATTGACCTAAAGTTGAATGCTTTACTTAGATTCAATCATACAGCTTGTATAGTGCATTTACGTAATACAGAAGTTGGCAGCTGTGGCAGTTCATCCTGGCTTTAGGTAGCAGAATGGGATTCAGTTGCATAGAGAAGGCATTTGGTACCCTTGTAGGGACCCCAGGGTAATCTGTGCCCAACATAGCCTCTCTGGAAGGATGTGTCTCTCCCACTGGCCTTATGTGCACTTTGCCAGTACTGTACAGTGCTCCTAGTGCATCCTAAGGTGGCAATGGGGCTCCCTTGCCTTTCATCTTATCCTCTTCTTCCATTGCAGGCTGTCTTGTGCATCCATGTAGGCTCTTCTCTCAACACCCGAGTAAGTTTAGAGTACTTTGGTACAAACTGCAGTTAATTCCACCTGCATTAATGATCCGGTTTCTTTTATATGCCTCAGGATAGAAGACAAACATTTAGCCTCTGAACTTCTCCAAATGTGTCTCAGAACATGATTCTGGCCTTGCAGAATTGAAATGGATACAGCCATAAATTTGTTGATTGAACTAAGTACTGAGTATGTAGCCCAAAGTAAGAGAACTGCAGGAGGATGAGGCTGTAGAAGTGTTAGAATATTCTAATTGTCTGTACCTATTTATAGGTTGATTTATTTTCTTTTTAATTATGAAAAAAAGAATCAAAAATAATAGTTAAAATCACTGATGCATGGGACTTCAAACCTGTGTTTTCAATTTATTGTACAAAATATGAGTATGTCTGTGTGTCCATGTACCTGTATAAAGCAAATGCTGCCTCTTACCATACAATCTTTATTTCACAATGCTCTATTTCACAAGGCTTGCTTGGCTGAGTGCTCTCCTGGTTACTAAATTTATGTCCTGCTTAATAGGCCTTTGTAGTTTCCACGTGTTTCTGGCAAGTGCTTTTGATAGTGTGCTTTTACACACACACCTTCAAATGACAAACTTTTTCCAGCAGCCCAATTTCTAAAACTCATATGCTTCACCCATCAAAGTCATGTGTACACCAAAAGAACCTGCTGTAATATACACAGACCATTGCTGCTGTACCAGCACCTGGGCACAGTGTTTGCCATTCACTGTGTTTTGGGCAAGTGTTAATTGGAGCGTGTAACAGAAAACATAGATTTAAAAATTAAGAGCCTCTACTTTAAAAATCAAGGAATATGCAGAGGTGAAGGCCAAAACAAACATCTGAATGTCTGCTAGTGCTCTAACTCTTGTAGTGCTCTGCAAAGTCCTTCTGCAGGTCACAGCCAGGGTGTGCAATAGCTTCCTTCTTCCTTCCCTCTTCTTTGAAAGGGCTTTGTCGCCAGGACATGGCATTTTCACTGCCATGCAGCCATTTTAGGCCTTCACTTCATCTGCCTGTTCCTCCTAATTTGCACAAACACCTTAATATTATTACCCCATCTCCTGTGGTGTTGTGAACTCCAGCTTAATCACCCTTACAAGTTAATCCAAATCACTATATCGTGCTTTGCTACATAATTACTTATTGAGAGAATTAAGCTCAAAAAGTGGATCCACTCTGTGTGGTGATCTTCTCTTTGTCCAGGATTATCCCAACAGATGATCTGGTGACTTTCAATACCTCTTCTTACACATCTGCCAGAAGCAGAAGTTTCCCGTTACCTCTGCTACAATATATGAGGGCAATAGCTAATAGAGGAGACAGAAAACTGCCCATTCAAAATTGAGTTCATGGTCTGAGTTTTATGTTACCACCACCTTAGTTCAGTGACCTTTTCTTGTAATTGTTCATTTCAGAAAAAAAAGCCAAACCACTCAGAAAGACAATTTATTGACTAGAACAAATGGTGAGATAGGCAAGAATAGAAGATATTTCCTATCCGAGCTTGTAAGCATGCATTACAGGTCACTGCTTTACCTTTGATAAAGTATCAAAGGGAGGAAAAGTTCTGAAACTGAGGAAAAAACCAGTATACAGTTCTGGGGACTTGATGTAGCAAATGGCAGGGCAGGGCTGCTGGCAGCAGCAGGTCCCAATGACCAGCAGACAAGCAGGAGCAGATGTGCAGGTCACAGCTCGGTGCAGGAAGGGCAGCGAGCAAGCCAGGAGAAGCCTGGGACATTCTTGGCCCCCACTTGCTCATGGTATAGCTCAGCTTCAGTGGGGCTCCTGGGAAGGGGCACAGAGGTGCAGGTCCCAGGAGAAGTGGCCAAAAAAAATAAAGTGCAATAGCACAAGGTCCTGATGAGGGTATGGATTAATGACAGAAAGTGTAAGAGCGTTTTAGGTGGTACTGGTACAAAATGAAATGTTAACGTCAGAGCCCATTCCTCTCTCACATGGGAGAACTTGTATTTAGTCTGCAAGGGCAAATTTCCATGGGCTGTGCTCAAACCACAGCTGGCTATCTTACAAAGTAGAAATGTTTTCTTTTGACTTTGGTGGAAAGGCAGATATGGGCAAGAAAAAGGACGCATTTAATTAAAAAAATTAGTGTGCCTCACTAATCCTACCCTAAAGCCTTTCATCCTACCAGGAAAAAAAAAGCAGACAACATCTTACCTTGAATTATTTAATTGAGGGCAATGTAGTTTTCAGTGATCAGATCAAGTGAAGGACCAACCATTTTTGCTGTTCAAAGTGAATGTGTAAATAGTGTTTCCATAGCTCTAATTATTTAAAGCCTATGAAACACGATCTCTGGAAAACATAAGGCAGAAAGCTTAAGTTGGGTCCTATGATGGATTGTGTATCTTTCTCCTGACTTTTGAAAGGCTGAATGGTAAATAGGAAAATTTTTTATTCCAGTTTATAAACCTGGGGGTTGGCAGTTTTAATAACAGCTGGGATTGTCCTGAAACTCATGGGGAACTTTGATTAAGGATGTAATGCAGAATTTATTAGCAATTAAAAACTACTGGATGATCTGTTTGTCAGCCATGTCTTAGAACAGGGCCTTGGAAGGCAGTGCATTAAAAGACATATGTCTGTGCACAGACATTCTGTTCTTATATTAGTTAACCTATTAGTCTCATAGGTTTATTAAATAGAAGCAACTACTTGGAAAGTTGAATCTTTTAAAGAACATCACCTTTTCAAAAGTTTTTTGTGAAAGTGATTTCATGCTTTTAACAGATTTTGTATAATCATCAATTTATATTTTTTGCCTTCAGTCAAGCTGTGAGGTTAAAGTACATTAAATAAATAAATAAAAAAATGATCTCTCAAACTTATTCAGTACTTTGAACTTCTTAATAATGCCACTTGTACTTATATACAGAAAATTACTTGTACTTATATCCAGAAAATTAATAGTGTGTTATAGCACATAATGCTATGGAAGTGGCTAATGAATATGGGATTCTTCTCTGTATGGATACCTCCCACACACCACTTTGAATTTCATTCTACCTAGAGCCATAATTTGCAAAGTATTTGTTAGATCTTTTCAAAATATAGCTTTCCATAAAAATACATTTACATGCAAAGTGTTATTTGGGGATTTTATGCCAGGCTGTTCCTGTTTTACTTATGTCCCAGGTAAAAAATGTTTTCAAAAATCTTGGCTGCAAGGAAAGTTTTATAATCTAAAAAAGAACTGCTTTGCTATCCATATGGTGCAGTTTATTCTATCAATGTGAGAAGGTATTTGTTGCAATTTGTTGTCTTGATTTTTTTTTCCAAAGGGGGTGTTTTATGCTCTGTCAGTTTTTCTGTCCCTGAATAACCTTTGAAACTAATTTCACAAGGTAGTCATCTTAACAAGGAGGAGTTGCTATGAGCTGTGAAAATCTGCATTTGGCTCAAGTAGGAAGACTTAGGTTGCTGCCTTCATGAGGGACTTGTACTTTTGAGAGCCAGATACTGCTTGGGCAGTGAGTGATCTCCCAGCCCTCAACAAGCCACAAACTCTTGCCCTCTAAAAGTGAGAGAGATGTGGAGTGAAATGGAGAATGCATGCTTGTGAGATTTGCGGATCTAGGACATACATCTTTAGGATGTCAAGTTTCTTCAGTTCTGCTTTCTGAAGATAAACTGGTTTAAGTATAATATACTGGATATCTCTGTGTAGGAATCAGTGAGCAGATATTGAAGCTACTCCTTTACAGGACTTGTAGAGGTAAGCTGTGACTGCCAGCATGAGTCATGTCCATATTCTGTTTCTTATGGCACTGTTGAAAGCATATACTACATAGAAAAATTCAGTGGCTTGAGCCCATATCATCACATTAGTCTAAAAACACTACTACTGGAGTTGCAGAGTTTCTTGGCAAAGCCAAAGAGGTCGTGTTTTCCAGAGAAAACCAGTTTCTAAATGCTTCCACTGCTTGTGTGGTGTTACTTTTTAATAATGGAAAACAAAGCAATTAGCATCCTATGCCACACATGAACACATCCTTGTGTTCCAATAGAGGGCTCCTATAGGTACACACTAGGGAAGGGAACTTTACTAACGTTGTCCTTGCCTTTCAGTTTTTAAAATTAATTCCTTCTCAGGAATTAATAAAACCTGCTCAGGTTTTCTGATCTGTGACCCAGCTGCACAACAGAGCAGAACCAATGCTACTTCCAGTGATGATGGCAGATGTTCACAGAAAACTCTTCTGTCCCTCAAATTCTGTGCCCCTTTTATTTGAGTTTAGTAAAATGCAACAGGTGAGAGTTACATTCTGTATTCGTGCTCCAGAAGGATCTGAGCCTCTAGATCACGGCACTGCATGCCTTGAGCTGTGTGAAAGAGGAGACTCATGAGCACACAGCGCAGGCAGTTGCACCACAAGAGGGGAGCCACTTCCTAAAAATAGATATATAGATGAGTTCCTTTAATTTTTAAATATGTATTCCATTTTGGTTTTCTCTTTGTTCTTTAAATTTCATCTATGGAAGCTAAGGATGCAATAGTAGTCACACAAAATAAGAAAGCAAATAGAAAGGGTCAACAACCTATAAAACTTAAATTACAAACCAGCTCAGATCTAGATTTAAAGTTTTCTCTTCATGTGATAAGATGACTTATCATGAGATCAAATCCCTTTTCCCTGAATTTAGTGGCAGAATAAAGATTAAATAATTTGAGTTGGAGAATGATACAAAGCAGTTTTTATAGCTGTTCAGTTCTCCATAATCAGGTATTGAATTATGATACCAATATGAGAAAAGGCATTGTATGCCTTGATTTATTCAATTTTTCTAGCATAAATCTAGCTGATTTTCCTCACAGAATTCGTCTTCTACAAGGAGGAGGTTTGAATGTGGTCTTTGGCAAAGGTGGAGTTTTGCTAAATAGGATTTTATACTCAGCTTTATACTCTGCTAGAGGAATTCTCCTTTGCAGGGAGGTGATTTAGTTAGCTAAAGTGAATGCATGTAACTAAGCGGTCCCAGTATTCACAACTCAAAATATCTTTCCTAGTAGAAGGTAAACATTGTTTATTGTAAATGAGTTTGAGCCTTTACAGGCCAAGTCTCTTAGGTCATCCTGGAAATTTCAGTACTGCTTGGTGGCTGTATGGCTCCCGCTAACTGAGCTCCAAGTAGCAAGTGACAGAACTATTTTGCAGTAAACAAAGTTTATTCAGCTACAAGAAAACACAGAGAGTACTGGGGCATGGAATCAAGCTTGTATGTGCAATTTCCTTTCTAAACAGCAGCTGTTCTGGGAGCTAACAGTATGCCATGCTATCCTGCAGGAAACTGGCTGATTCTCTTCTCACAAGCCTGAGAGTTTAACAGGCAGCATATAAAATCTCAGGACTCATTTATGACCAAATTAACCAAAACACCTCACTTTTGTATCAAATATATACTGATGTTTGTAGAAGCTGGAAAGTCCTGTACCACCTTGGGCAGGTAAAATTATGGCTTACAAGGACAGTATCTGGCTTCTTCAGGATGGTACCAGGAAAACTATCATCCAGTAGAGATATTTAATGATATTGGTAGGGATTTTGGGGGCTACTGTGGCCTGTCTGACTCTTCTGGGGAAGAGCATTTGCTCATCCACACAGCTATGTTTTTTGTTAGAATTGGCTGCCTGAGTAGTTTGAGCAGCAATTGTTGAGCAGCTCTCCTCTGGTAGTCAGGTTTAATGCTTTTCCTATTGTCCTCCATCCGCCACCCCCAAAATGTCTTTAACAGAAGCACAGTCAGCATAGATTTAGAATGAAAAGATTCTTTTGTTGTTTCTGTTTGTTCCTGGTCTTTGTATCAGTCCTAAGGATACATTGAACTGGAGAACTGATAGGTGGAAACTGCCTTTATAAGGTACCCTGCTTCAACAGTCCCATGATTGCTGTCCTGTGATAACCTCAAGCAATGCCTCTGGCTTACTCTTATGAGAAATGTTTTATTTATCCTTCCCTAAACAGGGAGTGTCAAATTAGATGCATTTCTTACAAGATTTACTTGATTTACTTGATGCATTTCTTTGTGGTAGGTAAGTAGGGAACTAGTCAGCAATCTTTTCCATCAGCTTCAGCTACAGACATCTCAGCTGCTCCTCTCTTACTCAGACTATTGCAGACTAGGAACAGGCCTCCCCCCTGGTTCAGGAGCCCTGTCTTCATCTGTCCCTTAGTGATTGGTCTCAAGTTCTAAATCTTCCCACCTGGTCCTTAAGCAATAATTAGGGCCATTAACCTCTGTCTCTCAGGGCTACTTACTGGGACAATCCAGCTGATTTACCTCCAGTGAATTTTTTTAAAGCTTGCAAAAGATTGCTGCAATAAGCAGATAGAGGTAAAAGGCCAAAATGAAAAGCAAGAACAAGCATTCTCAAATTGTACCCTACACTTCTCACTGGGTAATATGCTCCTCTCTTGCATATGTAAAAAAATTTTGTTGTGGCTCTGTTGTGTTCCTAGCTTCCCCCTAGAAAAATCAGTCTTTAATATGTCATCTTATTACTATGATCAGTTGTAAATGGCTGTTCAGTACTGTGCAGATTCTTTTGGGTTGCATTCCTGTCATTAATCAATTGTTTTGCTTTTTTTTTCCTGAGTCCATCTCTCAGTATGTTACTGTTACTGGTTTTTTTTGTTGTTCTTTCCTTTGAGCTGTGCTTCTGAAGATGTAAATGATTGGTCAGAAGAGAAAGAGTGACAGGACTGTCTCCTCTCACCTATTCAGGCGTAGGACTGTCGTGACTGAGCAACACAAACTGTAGGAAGGAGGGCCTAAAATTCTCCTAAATGATGGAGACAGATGAGTTGGAGTTCCCTCCTCTACTGCTTCCATCAGTTGATTCTAATCTGCTTCCCAATTATTTGCACTTATGCCATGCTCAGACTAGAAAGGAGAAAGGTGTGCGAAATTATGAAATGCCATTGTGTAGGAATGAACTAGGAAGAGGAAATCAGCATGGGGAAGAAGTTATGATGAATTCAGGAAGAACACACCAAGAAAGGTCCATTGTTAAACCGTTTTCTTCTCTCATTCCAATCATCACTTTTAGTTCCTAATTTCCAACTTTTGTTGTGTGTGCTGTGTTCTTCCTTCTCATATGAGTTACGATACAAAATGCTGCATGTCCTTCTGTATTACAAAACACAGGTGCACAGCTCACCATATAACTATGTGTTTAATAAGTCCAGCTGCTGTGTGGCCTTAGGCAGACATTATAGGGAGTTGCTGAGTTCCTGGGTGTCAAATAGCACTCTTTTGCCAGAGTCTTGGCAAGGATGGGACAGAGGCACCCTTCATCTTCGTTGCTTTCTTTCTGTTCACCTAGTGAAAACAAGTGCTCCTCTCGTTGCCTGCTATTCTTATGGCACACAAACCCCACAGTGATGTTGTATTATTATTTCTGCATCTGCCTCTGGTGTCGGTCTCTGGAAGTGTCTTTTCAAACTTTGTACAACCAGGAAGCCTCCTGTGTGCTTTCCATCTCTAGCTTTTCTAGGACACAATAGGGACAGGGGAACAAGGTGAGTGGCAAAAACCAAAAATCAGTCTTTTCTTCTGGATTCCTGATATAAGTCAAACTCTTTTATTTGCAAATGTGTTTGCTCTCTGGGAACATTTTGTTGCTTTAACGGAGTAGAAAACTGTCACAGTAAGGAGTGTGAGGAAGAAAAAGTGAATTAAAGGGGCAGGTACAAAGTCTACAGTCTCTGTAGTCATAGTTCTCTGAGCAAGAGTTCACCTGTAGTCATAGATTTGAGGGGTGCTCTTTATAAATAAATACATAGTTTCCAAGTGTAGATTCTTGCTTTGAGACTTGAGGAGATAGCCTTATGTTTCGTAGAATCATGGAATGATTTGGCTTGGAAGGAACTTTGAAGGTCATGTACTTTCAACCCCCCTGCTGTGGACGTGAGCACCTTTCACTTGCCCACTCAGAACCCCATCATTCCTGGCCTTGAACACTTCCAGGGATGGGGCATCCACAACTTCTCTGGGAAACTTTTTCTACTGCCTCAACACCCTCACAGAATTTTTTCCTAATACCTAAT
>WAAE01030239.1:0-45377 GCA_013400495.1 Nicator chloris | reverse complement strand
AAAAAACCCCAAACCAAAACCCAGCATAGTCTCAGGCAGTGTTTATGAGTGCAGTCTCAAAACTGCTTTAACCTTCAGCCAAATGTCCCGCTGTTTTAACCTTCCAAGACAGACAAGGATGTGTAGCTCCTGGGATGTAGTGTCCTATCTGGTCTTCTGAAACAGGTGAGAAACATGAAGAAAAAAATCCCCCATACCTGGCCTGTGAAATATAGCATGAGCTTTGTGTCTGCTGTTTTGGAGGATGACATTAAAAAATGTACATTCAAATGAAACACTATGGAATTATATAATATTCTATAATATGGGTAAATTTTTGCCTAGCTTTCAGTGACATATTTACCTGAGGTTGTAGGAAGGCTGTAGATGTCAGTTTTCTTATGTTAGTGTGCCTGGCTTTTTCTGCTTTATCTTTCCCTGTGTCTGCTGTTGGTTAAATTACTGTGTCCACACACCAGCCCCAACATCTGAGACAGTGTTAAAAGCCTTTAATGCTGTTTGTAAATTCAAATTTTAGCTTTTTGCTATTGTAAATATATATAGAAAAAAATCTTCTCATTATTACAAGTTAACCAGTTGTTTGGTGTTTGGTTGTTTTTTTGTTTTCCCTTTGGCTGACACGTTTTTAATAGTCTTTGAAGATTTGCTTCACTGCCAGAAGAATGACCACAAGAGAAACCTGGGTTTATCGAATATGTCAGTGCTCAATCTACTAATTTTCTTTGTGAAGACTTAATGGTAACCAGGTGCTTTGATAAATGGCAGAAAAAATTCTTAATTTTATATTAGTCTCTTTATAACACACTATATACACGCTGTCAACCAATTTGTAGTACTAGGCAAAAAGATTTATTTTCTTACGCAAAAGAATTAAAACTAATAATACTATTGACATTTCTAATATTACAAAAATGGCATAGGCTTTTTTTTTTTTTTAATATAGTCACTGCTAGTATTTTTTATACAGTTTCAGTTTATGTTCCAACAAGTGTGTTTTGCACAGTTTGTGAAGTTCTGTGTTTCTGAAGGGTAACGCTGTAAATAGGTAACCTTCAAATCAACCAGGGGGATGCAGGAACCCCGGAAACCAGAGCCTGGCTGGCGAGCTTCCTTCCCCAGTCTTGCGTAGCAGTTTAAGAACTGTTGTGTCCAGATTTTTCTGTGTGCAGATTAGATGGTACTTCCCTGTGTAAAAGGCTGAGGTTAACTCCTCTTTGCTAAGTACATTTAGATGATACTCTCTATAGGGTATTAAAACTTTTCCTTTTGCTACAGGATATGGGTGTTATGTCAAATTTGGTTATAATTCAGAGGAGTGATGAAAACCTTTGTCCTTAATCCATCAAGGTTTATTATAGCACTAAGTATTTACAAGGTGGTCTAGCAAAGTGCAGCTTCAACTCCACAACAGAGTGATATAATTCTATTCAAATGTATCAGTTATTTTAGGAATGTTTTCACTTGCAATAGGCCTTTTGCAAAGCATATTGAACTTTTTGGAAATGAACTGTGCTGCAATGTCTTGGAGTTGATGGAGCTTTAGACTTTGTGTTTGTGAAAGGTTTTAGGAGCTTTGCTGAAATGGAATTCCTAATTTAGTGAATGGTAATATAGCAAAGAATAAGAAAAATGTGGTAATTCCTGGATGGAGAGTGAGAAAGTGGACCTTTCTTACAAGGGAACAAGAAACTTGAAATAATATTTAGTTTTAATTTAATGTTGTATGGTCCCAGCTTGCTTTTCTTCTGGCTTGAGAATATAGAAAAACTTGTGTTCCTGTACTCCATTCCTCCAAATTATACTTTAAGACTAGATCTAACAGCAGTGATTATACCATACGTTTTCTTTTTCTTCTTTCAAATCTTACGCATTTTATATTTGAAAACTAAAACTGTCAGTGGTCTGTTTACTTTATCTCACTCATGTGCAATGGAAATAGCTGGCATTTATAGAACACACAAACTATTTTTGCCTGAATGCTCCATTTATGATTTATAGCCAACATGTATCCCTGATTTTCTTTTGAGAATGATCTTTATTGTCTTTGTGTACTAACTCATTGCAGAAGCACTTGTCTATTTTGAGCTAAACCAGACCTCTTGTAAAAAGAATCAAATTATTTCATCATGTTGAAAATGAAAAGCTATAATTACTTGTAATTGGGCTTCAGAATTTTTGAAAATTGGAAAATTCTTTTCCAGAGGTTTAAGATCACTCCAAATCATAACCTGTAGAAAATAGGAAATAATTTTCTGTTCAATTTAAAAGTGATTTAATTTACACTTTTGACAGCTATTTTCCTTTGATATTTTGGTAGTGTTAATCATTCAGCTGTGGTGGTTATTACTAAATTTTTTTCTGATATCCTTTATTCTATCTGGATCACAAGTTTATTTTGATTGCTTTAGCCCAAACAGAAACTGCTGCAGTTTAATAAAGATGTAGAGTAATTTTGGAACGCTTGAGTTTACTAAACGTGTGCCTGTATTTTATTTATTTGTTTGTTTGTTTCCTGGTCTTTGTAGTTACTTCATTCTGTTTTGACAAAAGCACACTGTTCTTCAGTGCTTTAATCTGCTTAAGTTTAACTGCAAGCTGGAAAAACCTACTGTACCTTGTAGTTCTTCCTGTATTTTTTCCTGTAGACTTTGCAAGTCTGTAGAACCCAGTTGTTTAAAAACAATTACTTCAAATCTTCCTTCTACATTACTACTAATGATCATCATAATCATTATCATAAATATTGCAAAGAACATGCTGCCTATTTACCTTTTAAAAAAATCTTTTTCGAGAGACCTGAGTAGGGTAACTAGTGTAAGATCACATTGTGTTCAGTTCAGTAAACAGCCAAGACAAGTCTTCCAAAACCCTAATGCCCTGGCAAAGAAAGGAACCTCTAGAGTTAGCAGAGGGTTCAGGGGTTTATGGCCAAGCAGAAACTGAATCAAACTAAAGTAGCAGGCAGGATCCTGCAGCATGGGACTTGCAGCCATAGGCAGACCAGCTAAGTGTCACCTTTAGGCTTGAGGTTAAAACTGGATTCTGGGTATGGCAGTCTTTTTCAGCCCTAATTGTGACGTGGGGAGAAGAGTGGGTAGACAGTTGACACACAGGGGAATTTAAGGACAATTACTTACGATGAAAAACGGTGGAGAGTAAGCCTCACTGCAAGCCTTGTCCTTTTCCTTGTTGATTTGGGACAATCGCTAGGTCTATGCACATACTGCTTGAATTAAGCTTTTTGGAGGCATATTTCAAGTCATTATGGGTCTTTTTAATATTTATCAGTTGTGGTATGGGCCAGTCCATACAGGATGTATGGAAAAAGTCAGTTACCTGCTTCTAGCCCTCATGTCTATTGTGAAGGCAGGAGATCTGTAGAACAGATGGATGTAAACACAGAAACTATCATCTTGCAGTGGGTACACTAATAATATAACACATACCCATTTTCATTAGTTTTCATTCTAAGAGATTATTTCTTTTTTCCAGTGAAAAATGGAGGTATGGAAAGAGATTTGGCCATGGACATCTTGTAAGCCAGTGGTAGAGCCAAGAACAGAAAAAGCTCTTTGTGTTCCCACCTGGTGATCAGCATTATAAGACTTGAGGCCAGCTAGTGTTCTGTTTTAGGAGTAGTGCAATGCTAGAGATACAATTTCTAGTACTTACTGAGACCTACCCTTGTTACAGCCTCTGACTTTCTATTTGTATCCATCTAACTTCAGTGTCATGATTTTTTCATAATCCAATTCCTCAGCTGGTTAAAAATACCACTTAAAAACACCATGTATTCTTGTAAGGGAAGCAGGAGGACTCTGCTAGAGCTAAGGCAGTGTTGATATCATATATTGGCGTTATGCAGCCACCTGCATCATTCATTGACTGTCTGCCACTATGCAGCCGGTTCATCCTTCATTGACAGTTTGGTTTGTGTGAATGGACCTTTTCTGCATCAAACAATTCTCCCAAAACAGAAAAGTTTCAGATTTAAATTGAACAAGAAACCAAGTACAAATCTGTGTTTTTGTTATTTTTAGATTGGAATAGCTCGATGAAAAATTTGATCTCTTGATGGACGGATACAATCTTTTTTTCCCCTTTTTTTTTTGAGATGGTTTGATTATGCACAGAGCTCTTACTTCTTTTTCTTTTTGAAAGAACAAGATATCATATTTTCCCAAGATTAACAATATTCTTAAAATTATTTTTGAGCTGTAACAGCTATAAGAGCTTTTCTAGATTTTTTTTTCCCAAGATTAACAATATTCTTAAAATTATTTTTGAGCTGTAACAGCTATAAGAGCTTTTCTAGATTTTTTTTTCCCAAGATTAACAATATTCTTAAAATTATTTTTGAGCTGTAACAGCTATAAGAGCTTTTCTAGATTTTTTTTTGGCTTCTTGCCAGTGACTGCTGTGGAAGGTACATCTTCATGCGAAGAAGTGTGTGTTCTCTTTGAAGGTTAACAAGGGCCTGCAGAGCACAGCCTAAGCATCTGGCTCATGAGATTAAAAACCTTAGAAGGAAAGTGCCGTAGATCTCAGAGGATGAGTAACCACCTTAAAAAGAAGGATAGGTGTGAGCAGACAGCCTAAAAAATGGGGGAAAATATTGATCAGCAGGAAATTTGTCTCTTTTTAGTGAACAAGAAGTGTAGGGCTCTACTGACAACTGATAAAAATCAGGCTCTCAGATTTGGCAAAGGGCATTAAAAAAAGTAATGAGAAGTCTAGTAGGTGATTACTCTGAAGGTTATACTAGGATAGATCTTATTAAATATTTTCATTATTGACCTGGCTACACACACACACAAAATGAAATTGTAGTTTTGAAAACCTGCTGAGGGTATAGAAGTGGGAGATGTTGGTATGTTGGAGAGTTGGAATGCCACAAGAATTGCATTAGATTGATATCTAGAGTCTTAGAAGTCGGAGGGCATGTAATCAGAATGCAAGATTGATCACTTAGTGACTAGCAAGGTTTTCACATAACATTTGGGAGCTTGGTGGGAGGACTCCAGCAGGTTGTTGCTTCTCCAGCAATGCCTCCATTGCAGACCTTAATTTAATGAGTTTTCTCTTTCCTGATTTATTTCCTGATGAAGGCAGTCCCCTAGATGCCTGATTCCTGACAGTTTATTAAAAATTAAACTGTCAGACAGCAAATTTACAAAATCTATGTAATGGTTTACTTTTATGTTTTTGATGAATATCCATTACAGGATTTTATCCTTATAATTAGAAAAGGTAGTTATTTAGGGCTTTTTGGTGTTTTCGTTTTTTTCTTTCTTCCTTTATTTATTTTTTTTATATATATACCAGAGAATATCAAACAAATATCCCATCATTTAGTTTAATAGACATATGACACTATGTGACACAAATAATCTTTTGGACCATGTGGTGTTTGCTGTCCACATAAAAAGCATATTCTGAAATAATTTTCTTGACAGTGCTTCAGGGTTTGTTTGGAGGAGGTTTCTATCTTCTTACATACATATAAAAACATAGGAAATCATCCAGTATTGTTTCTGAAGTCGGAAGTTAGTATCAGCCTCATAAATATGTTATCTGATACTCTGTATTTCCTGTGCGTAAAGCTGTTGGCGTGTGAGTTTCCCGACAGTGAAAAGGAGTTATTTACAGCATTAAGGAGTGCATTTGTGCCCAGATTCTGGCAGTGATGTGGAAGCTGTGCTTGAGTGCAGTTACACAAAAAAGCTGTGACTGTCTGCATGATTAATATTTTTTCCTCTGTTGCTAAAGAGGTATTGGAAGGAGTGTTCTGCACCATTGGGACAGCTCTGTGTCCATGGAGAAGTTAGTATGAAATAGAGAAGTTCTGAGTTGTACTTTTTGGAAAGATTCCTATATTATTACTATAAAATCCTATTTCTGGTGTGTTTTGCTTCCTCTACCCACACGTGTATGCATATCCCTTTTCCTAACAGCTCTTCTCTAGCTCTTTCACCAACCTGTAGCTGAATGTATGGGTCCACACCCTGTTGACTCCATGAAATCCTGTCATTGCAAATTCCAACCGTGTTGATTCGGGCCTTTTCAGCTCCATGCTTCACCTGTGCACCAGCTTGTGGGAGGGCATCTCTTATCCCATTAGCTGCCTAGCTGGTTTCCCACACCACTGAAGTGAGTTCTCCCCTCCCAGCTCAGGTCCCCACATCCCATGTGCCACGAGTCTTTTTTTCATGGACCCCTGGATCTCCCACCCTCTCCTTAGTCTGTTGACTAATTTCTCCAGCATATCCTACACAGGAAATGCACCTCTCCCACCACCTCTTCTTTCCTCCCTCTGGATTCCTGGGATGAGAATTTGCAGTCCTTCCCACTGTGCTGGTGCAGTCTTGGCTCAGTATTGCAAAGGAGGAGAAGGGAACGGCTGGAGGAGCAGGGAATCTCTGCCTGATCAGAACCGGCCTCCCATGGGCTCAGCTAGAGGGACTTTCTTAACTACACTGTGATTCAGACTCCTATGCTGACAAGAGGGACATTTCTGGAAGTTGAAGGATGGCATGCAGAACTAACAGTTATCAAATCTATTTAAAAAGCTTGTTTGTTTGTTTGTTTTGAAAAGGTAACAAAAAGCATTGAACAAAATATTCCTAAAATACAGAAGCAGACCCACTGCATTTCCTGAAGGGCTGAAATTAACAGAGTTGTATCTCATACTTTTCCTCTATATCAGTGGTTCTTACTGTGGAGGGAAGATTGTGTTGTGTACATTAAGGCTTTCCATTGCAATTTGGAATAACTTCTAATATCCTTTTATAGTTTGGTAGAGAAAATAGTGATTTTATGTATCTATAATTCTGCACTTTATATATGAATTATTGTGCTGTTACTTAAAATCGTTTGCAGTAGGATAATTCAGACTTCTCTTTGAGTCAAGCCTAAGAAAATATCTGTAAATTAGTGCTAATGGTCAGTGTGGCCGAGAGAGAAACTCTTTCATGTTTGGAATTGACTGTAAGATTGAACTTACTCCAATTTATTGCAAAGTCAATATTCAGTTTAAAAATTAAAAAGGTTAATAATTATTAGGTTTTCAGAGGAAAAGTACTAGTGTTATGACCTGCCTAACATCATACAGCTACAAAAATGCTATAAAATGATTTTTTAAGCTTATATTTATAGTGAGTAGTTGGCTCATTCCTTCATCTCACTACTTATGCATCCATGAACTGTTAATTAATACTTTTGCAGTAATTACAGAATATTTTAAATATACATCATTCTTCTGAATTTTAAAAGATCAGGAATTTTTTATTAATTTAAAAGGATAATAGGACTGACCCACACTTTCATCAGCTCTTTAATAAAGAGATGCTTTTTCAGATCATTTAAATTTTTACATTTTGATTGCAGGAAATAATAAAAAGTCTTTTCTTCATACTTTTTTCCATTTACTCTTCTAAGCTGGGTCACCATTGTATCAAAAAAGGTCATTGTTTTCCATGAAAAGGTGAGTGCCTGCAAGTATCGATAAAAGGGGAACTTGCATCCTAAGTCTTCTGACTCCTGGCATGTGATTTTCTTTATACAGGGAGCTGTGGTTTGTAATAGAAATTTTAATTCCATTTAGTTTCTTCGTTTTTCACCACTCTGTAATATGCCTGGGAATGTTTAACCCAAATAATTTGATATGTCCTTGCAATGGAGCTTCTCCCAACGCTCCTTGATATATGGCTGCCATGGAGCACAGAAGAAACCAGAACACAATTTTTAGATGAGCAGTACAGTGTGGAAAATACAATGCTTAGGTTTGTAGGGAGAGATAAAACCTCAAAATTGAACAGCTGATACCCTTGGAAAACACGCATAAACTTCAGGCACTTCTAGCTCTTCCTCAGATACGAGGTAGCATTTGCAGCCTTTGAGCTTGACAGAAGTAGAGATCAGTTGCCTTGGAGCACAGTTGATGAGGTTTATTAGAAGAATCCAGAGGAAAAGAGGATTGCTACTTCTGGAACAGAGGAATCGTTTTAACAGGAGAGACAGCAGGAGAAAACAAGAAAAGTGAAAATCAGCGGGCACAGAGAGTTCCTGCAGGACACCCATGCTGTCTGATCTCAGCCTTCTAAAGTAGGGGGTCAGCTCCCTGGAGGCAAGCATACACTGCCAAGGAGATGCCTTCCTTGGGAACAGGGAGGTGGTGGAAAGGTATAGCAACAGTGAAATGGGTTAGAAATAGTAAATACTGTTAAAAAGATGAAATCATTGGCTGCAATAGAAAACATCCCACATATCACGAAAGGGGGCTCTGGGTGATTCTTTTAACCTTTACTCTATAAACCACAAGTTAATTTTCATGTGATGTAAAAACTGTCTTTATAATTGTCCACATGCATATATAAGTTGTGTGCCCTGGCTTGTGTGCGATGTGAAGAAACATTTTTGGATTTCATCACATTCATATTTTTAATGCAGGTTTTAGTATTACCCGTCTTAAGATTTGGTGAGGTTTGTATGTTTTATTTTAAAGCAAAGAACAAAACTAAGATAGCACTGTATTTTCTAAGCTTAAGACATCCAAGTAATGGCAAACTGACTGGTTAGTTGTAGTGCATATAAAACTGTTGTTGTAAATGTTTATTTTCCTGTGTCATAGCCAGATTGACTCACTGTGTGCTATCCACATTCAGGAATTTTGTTAGAATGCACAAATGTAGAAGCTGGAGGCACAGATGCTTGATGAAGGACCACTGCTCAGTTCCTGCTTAAATGTGCCTCTTGGACTTGAGTAGGCGATTTTCAGTAAGCACTTTGTTTATAAATCTCTATTTGTGAGTTATTTGCTCACATCTGATACAAATCATGGCGCAGTTCACAGAACTGAATAGGCTGAGCAAATATTTCCACAGATTGTTTGTATCCAAGTAACTGGATCTATGCCCATGGCAGCATACATCTGCTCACCTGTTCCACATTCATGTGTTTAAGGATACCCTTAATTTGGCTGCCTCGCATTTGCTGCAGTTGTCTCATTTTTTCTTTCTCTTGACCCAGTAGTGAGGTGTTCTGAGCAGGGCACTCTCCCTGCCTGCAGAGAGAAGGAAAGGTGAGCTGTGCTTTTTTCAGAGCAAGTATTTTGCTTTTTTTGTTGGCTACCTTGTGTTTGTGCATAATATTGTTTACAGAGTACGCAGTAAAACACAACATATACGTGCAGCAGATTGTAGGAAGGGAGTGAAATAGCCTACAATTAACTACATGGAGTTTGCTGAGCTGAGAAACACTTTGTGATCCTGGTCAATCTTTGATTTTGATTTGATATTAAGGTTCCGAGACTTCTGGTTCCTCTTTGTACCTCCTTTCTGTAGGAAAGAAGGTCATATGTAAGGACTGGGAAGTGTAATATGTTTTGACCATTTTCTTAATCTGTGTAAGATTTTCTTAATCTGTGTAAGATTTTCTTAATCTGTGTAAGATTTTCTTAATCTGTGTAAGATTTTCTTAATCTGGCAATATTGGGTTCTAAGATACACCCACAAAACAGTTCTGCTACTCAGACTAAGCATCACAATGCAACACAATTAAGGACATTGATAATTTAAGATTGTCTTTCCATAGGAACTTCTATGGAATACAGTTAAGGGCCACACTTGTTTGCAGTGTTCCTACAAGTTCAGTTGTCGTCAAAGTGGTTTACTTCCTTAAGATACATATTTTTGGTGGTGTTTGTGATGAGGTTTTGCGGACTATTTATGCATCTGACTGTTTTTCTGAGGTAGCATACATGTTTTCCAAGCAAATTTGTGATGGGAAACAGTATTTTGTTCCTGTCCCTTTCAGAGTGGTGTATGTAACATTGTCATTTCTTTCCCCTGATAAACTTCTGAGTCTGACTTCTGAGCAGCTTTCAGAAGCTAGCTATCATAGGATAATAGGACTGACCCACAGTGTTACAGTTAATTGAATAGATTCTTCAATTTGCTACTATTAGCACTTAAAGTATTTCTGTTTTAAAAATTGCAATTTCTTAATTTCGAGAATTTTATAATATGGACTGGTTGACATCTCTATCTTTTAAATATTGTTACTGATGGATCACTTAGAGAATCTTCATTTACATTTTGCCTGTTTGCTTGTGCAGTGAGTATTGTTAATGTCATGGTATAAAGTTTTTTGAACCTCAACTGTCAACCAGCAGTAAACTGTAAATCCCAGTTTATTGTGAAGATTTGCTATATGGTTGCTGTTGCAGAAGTTGAGAGTTGAGAGGGAGATGAACTGAGTATTTTAGGCAGAATTCAGAAAGTATGAAATGTAACGTTTTAGCACGTCCTGTGTTCTTACTGATGCAATCTAAACTTCTAAAAATTGTAAACCTCAAATGCAAAATATGAAGTCTTGAGTAAAAACTAGATATCCAGTGAGTTTTGAAAATACCTGATTGTAACAGTATTACATTTTGTAGTTGGAGACATACAACAGGTATGAAAGCTTTTGATTATATCTCTACCTGTGACACTGAAGCACAGCGTGATCCAGATATTATTCTGGGGTGAGTATGTGCTGCCATTTCTGTACTTCCTTAGTTGCTTCCTGATCTCCTAATTTAAAAAAAAATTGAGGAATTTTTATTTTGTATTATTTCTGTTGAGGGCAATAGGCCTAAAAATCTGGTCTATCAGTGGAATTGGTAGTGGTATCAAAAATATTGTGATGGAGGAACGGTTCATAATATATATGAAGTGCAAAATACTTTCCTGAAGAAATGTGGACTAGTATTAGATGAGTAGCAGTGTATGCTTGTAGTTATCTAAATATTGAGTTTATTTTGAACTCTGTTTGTCTCTGTTGGAGAAGGGAGTATTGGCAATCAGTACACACCAAAAACTTTACAAAGCAAGTGTTTTACCTGCCATACTCTGATGTAATGTGTTATGTGTTACAACTGACGAGCAAGATGCATTTTCTAAACAGAAGGAAAAAGTGCTTATGGCATTTTGTGATCTCTTGCAAGTTAGGAAGTAAAATCCATTTCACTGTTTCTAGCACCATAACTCCTCCCTGGACCTTTGTAGTTCATGCACATCTCGTAAAAGGTCTGTCAAGCAAAGCAAAGCATTTGTTCGGGCGTGCTGCCGCTGCTTTGATTTAACAAGGGCAGGGAGCGGCCACTGCTGCAGTCTGGTGCTCTGGGCCTCGCCATGGCCCAACAACCAGGAACCAGCCTGCCACGGGCCCCGATATGAACTCTGGTGGTCTCCTTCATGTAGCACGTCATCTCCCCTCACCTGCGCCAGCTACACTTGCATGTCAGCACAGGCAAGCTGTTTGACACATAACTGAGGGAAAAAAGACGTTGGACTGGAAAATGTATCAGCTCCACCCTGCTGCTAATTCTTTTTTCCTAGTCTTTATCAATGCTCTAGCACTTCTTAGTTTATGAGAAGAGTTCTTGTGAATGCGTTAACACTTCTACAAAGGAAGAGTGTTGCTGGCTTGTGTGCTGGGCTGCAATGTCAGCCAGTGCTTCCTGTATCAGGCTGTGTGCCTCTGGGCATTGAAATTAAGCATGGTACAGCCAGTGCTCACCAGACCTGGATGCAATTCGTCTGAGTAGTCAAACACAGAGAAATGCCTTACAAGTTTGCTATGCTCCTCTGATTTCTGTAAATCCATGTCTGGATTCCATTATCACATAATTGCAGTTGGACATAAGATCCCCCTAGAAAACAGTTCTGACCAAACCGGCGTTTTAGAAATGGTCTACTTCTGCGTACTTGAATTGAGCTTCAGTACTGGCAAACCAGTCAAAAGAGAGATTTGTCTGCACTTATAACTAAGAGCCAAGGACTTCTTGGTCATGAGAGGTAAGATTTTCTGTAGTTTCTCTGTGCCCCAGGTTCACTTTCCTCGGGCAAATTACTGAAGTCAGCAATTTCAAACTTAGGAGACTGGAGTTAGGTGTTGACAGCCATCTTTAAGTACCTAAATAAGTGGTCTCATTTTAAGAGGTCCTGAGCACACAATTCTTTTTGACTTCAAAAGAAGCTGCAAATGCTGTGTCCACTTTGATTAATTGAAAGGCTGACCATCAAAGTGAAATTATGTTGCCAAGCTAAAGGAAAAGAAATAAAGACTTAGCACACTGTATAAATCAATCGCAGATCAGAGTTTACTGGGTATAAAATGTACAACATCTTATGTGCCCTTTTGTACTTTCTGAATCTCACTGGGCCCAAAACTACAGCAGAAAACCCCTCACGGTTTGTGAAATACGGCAATGCCCAGAAACATTTGCCAGTTTAGCCACTGAAAAATAGATATGGCTGCTCAAAATTTATACTGTTTGCTAGGGCCTTAGGTGAAAAGAAAACGAAATTTTAAAATGCTTATTTTTTTTCATTTGAAGGTAATGTCTTAAATCCTCGAGAGATGAACAGCCTACTACCTTCCCCTACTTTGATCGATCTGTCTTTGAGGCATGATTTACACCTTATTATAGTACTTCAGGTTACGGCCTCTGTTCCTGAAAGTTTTGTGGAGATAGGTGTCTGGGGAGGAAAGAAAAAAAAAAGACCTGATAAGTGCCCTGATGGAAACAAAGGCTCCAGTTTGTGTGTGTGTGTGTGTGTCTTGGTCATGTTTGCCAATCCTCACAGCAGAGGAAACACTCTGTGTAAGTGGAAACGTTGGCTGGGTACTGAATAACTCATGAGGATAATATCATGAGAAGACAGATTTTGCTAACATCACTGTTTGCAGAATTACAGGGTTTTTTTGGGCTTGACTTTCCATGGTGTTTTCTGGGTCATCAGCACATTCAGGCAAACCACAGTGCCAAGTTTAAATATGGCATTTGTGGTGCAGATATGTATTTGGCATAATGTAGACTGAGCCATCAGCAGTGCTGTTACTCAAAATTGCTGCAAATTTGGCACAAAATGAATGTTCAGTAGTGAATAATGGAATTGTTTTGATCACAAGTGTCTCACCTTCCCCATCTTAGCAGCTCCTTGCCACCAGCACCAGAAGAACTGATCTGCCTGTACAGCCCTCTGATGCATCTTCTAGTGACAGAGGCTGCCATTACTGGTCTCTGTGGGTGTGGAAGCAGGAATTGCTTCCATCCTTTCCTGCCTGACCTTCAATATTGAGAGGTGTGTGTGAATTTGAAAATCTGTTTTATCTTCATTCTCTCCAATACTTCTGTATACAGCTGAAGACTAGGTGGTAAGTTTTTGTCATGGCTCTTTTATATTACCTGGAGCATGTTCTGTTGTCTGATAAGATTAGTAAATCAAGCAGCATGAATGATTATTAAGTATAATTGTTTGTTTATATAAATATGACAGTAAAATAGGTTACTCAGGCCAAGTGACCCAATTATTCAGATTTTGAATGTGTAGAGGAGATGTGCTGTATTGCTGCACTTCAAGGAAAGAAAACCTATGTTGAACTGCTCAGTAAGTTTATTTTTTTTTTTTTACAATGCTACTACCCTGTTGGTGAGGAACTGCTGGAGAGTTCCTCAATACTACATGTTGTATTTTTGTCCCTAGAAAAGAAAGCTTTTGTAACCCCATTAATAAGTGACTATTTCCTGCAGTGAATGCTGATCTATCCAGGTCGTCCTGTCAGAAAGTTCAATTGGACATAAGTAAAGCGATACCATTAGGTCTCAACCCAAGTCTTCTATAGCTCCTACTTGATATTTTCAGCTTGTTGTTTTAAAAGTGGGCTTGAAGGTTTCCATTAGTATTGCCACAGGCTTTATCTTAACCCTTATGCAAAAAATGTCTTAAAATTATATAGACAGCTTCATTAGCCCTCCTGAATTTCTTCAAAACACTTGGCTTCAGGAGAAAGCTAGCCAAACTGAGGGAACTAGTATTCTCAGAGTCAGTGTTTTTTGGCTGATCATAGCCTTTGCAGCTTAGCCAGTTGTTTAAAAATCTGCAACACAACCAAAACCACCTAAAACAACGGCAAAGCCCCAGTAAAGCAGAAGAATGAGTGTGATCAATCTAAACTTAAGACTTCCCGTGGATTCTCGCCCTCCCATGCCTATTTATTTGTAGCTGAACAGCAGACCATTGTAACAGTGCAAGCTCTGTGAAAACGGAGCTTCCTCCTGCAGCTTCCTGTTGAGCAGGAGCAAACACAAACTGTACTCTGCTGTTACGTTGTGTGTAACCCGTCTTTACGTGTATCTCCCCTGACAGACCTTTATTGTGCACCTCGGGGTCAGCCACTGGATGCTGCTTTATTTCAGATCATGAAACTGATCCCTGTAGTCAGATTTAAGAGAACAGGCTGTTGTCCAGTTCACATAGAGAAGCTCCAGCCCTAAGGGAGGCCAGCTTCAAGACTGGGATCTCCAAGCAAGGTTTCATTTCTCCTCATTTCCTCCAGAAACCTGACTGAGCGACAAGGATGCTGTTAAAAAATGTTTTATCAACATTTTCTTTAGGGAATGTGGATTTGCCCAAAATGAAACATTCTTATGAAGTGCAAACTTCCAGCTTGTTTCCTGCCTTCTTACCTGGCAAATTTTCTGGGACTTCATGGCATCTTGCTTGAGGAACTTTATTTGAGTTTGCATCCCCCAGGGCCTCCACTCCACCGTGCCATTGAAACAGGAGCCTGGCAGCAGTGGTGCTGCTGGGAGATCTTGACCTCCTGACAGGAATGCCCTCAAAAGTTGACAATTTCAGGGGAAATGGGGAAACTGGAATTTATAGAATGGATCCTACAAGGAATTGTTTTTTTCTCTAAGGTGTAATTTCACTGCAGTTGATCCAGCTAATAAATACTCGAATGTAAAATACGCAGCAATGTTTAGAGACTGAAAGTTACTCAAATTACTTACCCTTCCCTCAACCAGTCATAGAACCAAGTCATAGAATCATCCCGAACTGGAAGAGCCAGCTGCTCCCCTTTTGTCTAGGAAAGGGACATGTATGTTTTTGTGTAGTTTTTTGTATCTTTCTGGTGGTACTTTTCTGTCTGGGGATGCTTTCTGGACTCTGCAGATGTTACTACTTGGAGCTCAATTTACAAGTCTTAGTTATAACTAAAACAGTTCTGATATAAAAACTTATAAATAAATCAATCTTATATTTTTTCTCTGGACATTGAAGAGAATTTGCAAAGATAATGCTGCTTGATGTTGCACTCGTATTTATGTCTTTATGTTATGTCTGCAAAAACCGTATGCAGTTAGATCTTCCACAGGTTAGTTTTGGATTTTATTGTTAGATGTCTCAGGTATGTTGATGTCAACCTTCTGTCACCTTGAAAGTAGGCTTGTGTGGGCCTGAGAAGTTCTGGACCGCTCCCAATATTTGGTTGAATTGACAGCTATATTCTTAAAACAAAGGGTGTGTTGCTTTTTTTTAGTTGTTGTTGCTTTTTCTTTTCTTTTCTTTCAATAAATTTTAGGTAACTCAAACTCATAACATTTAACAAATTCATACCCATCCAGTTTGTAATGTTGGAATAACGTGTTTTTTCATATGCACAGATAAACATTCAGGTTAGCTTTGTGCATAATTACAATTAATACCAAATTTTCTTTTGTTGCAATTTTGAATAGTTTGTTTTTAAATTTCTTATTTATGTGAAAAAAATAAATGTACCCCTTCCCCTATTTCTCTATATTTAGAATTGCATAGTGTTAGTCGTGTTTGCTAGGGAGGTTAGAACTGGTAAATCCTGTTTTATTGCTCGAGCAAAATTGTTGGATTTGTGGAGAAAAACACCCCTCCCCCCCAAAAAAATATTCCCAAAACAAAACCAAACTACTGAAACAAAAAAACCATAGCAAAATGTGTAATATGTGAAAAGTATGTGGCTCTTCTTCTCACGATAATTGCCCCACTAGTTTTTCAGATATTTTCAGAGGTCTTTAATTATTTAAAATTTATATGACATTTTACAATTGCTGTTATTTTATACTCTGAAAAATTGGTTACTTTCATGTCTGAAATCACAGAGAAATCACATGAACTAAATATTACATTCTTGCCACTGCTTTTATGCATTGCATGTTTAGCATCTAACTAAAATGCGAGTAGAAAGCTCATCTTGAAAGAGACTACTTAATTAAAAATTAAACGATGAATTAAAACTTAAATTATGCAAAACTAATAAGCTACGTTACCAAAACACACAATTAATTTGCTACAATATATGGAAAGAAAATGTTAGTGTTTTCACTTTTGTTTCATGTTTGCATTGCAGCCTGCACAGTCTGCTGTTTTAGAATTCCTCACCTTGAAATATTTGACACATTTGAATTAAGATATAAATCAGTGATTTTCAGGTTGTGACTTTTGCAAAACTCATCAGAGATTAAAACCTTGATAGTGCAAAAGAATCTGTTATAAAGTGGGGCGAATCTAATTATTTTTCAATTAGTGCAATATCACTTCTGTGTATAAGATTCAAATCAGTGCATCGTATCACCTTGTGCAAATCGATAGAGTAAAAATGGACTTGTTGACAAAAATTGCAGTTTAACCTATTGCTCTAATTCCATGGTATAACGGGTTTATTTTTTACCGGAATTGCTTTCAACTAATTGCAAATGCTGAGATTCTGCATACAGTAATTATGTGTGCTTACCTTTATAGAGACCAGACAAAGCATGCCTTTAAATTCTGTGTTCCATTTAGCTGTTTAAAGAGGAGGTATTCCCTAAGTCCTGTGTCAGAGACACAGGAAGGTATTTTCTTAGTGGATGTGTTCCTATGTGTCTAAAATACTACAGTGGCCGAATACTAAGATATGCTGCAGAGTACTCTGAGCTTTACTGTAAGACAAGCAAAGGGAGACATTTTCAGTAGTATCTGCTGGTGTTTTTCATGTTTGTGTTCTTCAGCCTGATTAAAGCTTAGATGGCTGAAGGAAAGGAATTAGGGAATTAAAGAAAACTCCATCTGATTAAGTTAATTATGATGCTTGAATCTAATACTTTATTATTGCTGTACACTGGAAGGTGGAACTACATTTACATTTGCATTTTTTTACATTTTAGTATTACACAAAATAACATTTGCTTTAATGTTTCATACCAAATATCTTCAGCACTTTTCTCTCAGGTCTTGCTAATTTAGCCTTTGTAGCTATATAAGTAGTTGTTTCTCTGGCATTATAATTTAGAAGTTTACATTAAAAATAAAATCAATACAGGGATAAAAGCATGAAGAGTACAGCTAAAATAATTTATAATAGCTCTATTGGTGATGAAAATCTAAGGAATGAATATTGTGTATAATAAAGGCAATTACCTGAGCTGCTTATAAGGAAAAATACTGCTCTTGGTGTTGGGGGATGGAAGGAGGAGATCATGGAAGCAGTTACAGCTCTAATTTTCTGGGTTGAGGTATGTTAGCCCTGGCATAAATTGCAGCAGCCTAGAGGTACATGTGCCATCTGAGGATTGCTTTCTGCCCTGACATCTTTGTGAATGTGTCGCAGAGGTGTGGGGGAGAGAGAGCAAAGGCACTGGCGTCTGCTGGGGGTTTGCACGCACTGGGAGGTCTCAAATTTCTTCAGTCATCCTCTCACACGTTAAATAAAGGCTTTGGTTGGTTTGCACAGCTTAAAGTCCAGTGGAGTGGGTTGTGATAAGAAAACTAGCTTGGTATTTAACCTAAGTGATTTTTCTTACTTCTGCATTTATTAGGTAAAAGTTCTCTCTTCAGCAAAATGAAGTGTTTAATCTACTATCACAAAGAGTGAAACATGAATAAAGATTGACTTGGACATAATCTTTCTAACTACTCTTGATGGACATCTTAAGATTCAGCTTAATTTAATTGAAATCTTAAACTCTGTCTTTTTGGGAAGCTTTTTTCTTTTATGTCCATGGTTAAGTGAGCAAGGCAATGACGTGCTCCCTTAACAACTGTTCGAGAATCAGCGGGCTGATTGACTAATGTTTCTGCCCTTTTTATGCACTTCTGGTGTTCCATCATGGCTTTCTCCTTCCTGTGCATATAAGTGGATTTATCTGAATGATAATAAGCCAGATGGTTAGGTGGTAGGCCAGGTATTTTGAAGGTAAGCATATTCTTTGTCATAGAGCCATGTTAGCCAGGAGCTCTGCACCACATTTCAAATCCTTCAGCAGTCTCCCCAGGAGGTGGCAGCTGTAGAAGCCTAATGGATATCATCACCTTCAACTGTCAGCTCCTTTTTTCCTGTCTGTCATGACTGTTTACTTCTGATCATACCAGTTGACATTTATCTGTCACAATAGAAAACTGAACTAGTGCACAAGTAAAGGCGACACTGGGTTTACGGTTACTTCTTGTATCACAACAGGCAGCTGGCAACTCATTAACACCATGTGGAGTGTCAAGCATATAGTATATTAAATAAAATTAATGCCTACAGGCCCTGCGAATAAGGAGATGGCCATAACAGACAATGAAATTACATGAATGGTTGAAACAGGAATAGTAGAGGTGACAGATTTAAAAAAAAAAAAAAGAAAAAAGGGAGGGGGCAGGGATGAGTCCGTAGGCCAAGGTACATGAATATGTCAAGCCTTTGACTGTCACGCCTTGTCATTTTCTTATTTACCCTCTGAAGAAGGCCATGTGGCATGGGAGAGTTCTGCCAGGCATGTGGTGACTTACTGGAATCTCTGTGTTAGGCAGCAATGGTAGTGTTAAGATTCTCAAAGATATCCCCCCACATTCTCTTTAGCCATAATTCAACAGTGAACGTGAGTGCGGAAGACTTGGGGGCCAGTTGTGGTGATCCAGGGAGAGCATGTTAGCTTGAGTATTGTCCCGAAAGTAATGAATAGAAAAGTGCTTTTCTTCATGAATAGCTAACATGGCTTTATGTAAAGCAGTCTTGGAGTCCTTTACTCAGATTCTCTGGAATAATCACTCTTCTTTTGTATTAGATGGGTTGTGTGCGCCATTGGTCATATGTTGTGCTCTATTTGCAAATATTGCTCTGTGTCTTCTGTAGTCTGTTGCATGTAGTGAGTGGTTTTGCCAAGCCATGGGCTTAATTTTGTCAGGTAAAACACCTGGGACATGTGTATGGTGAAGCAATTTATATAATTTATATCATACGGGATGTTTCATCCCAGATAATCTCAAATTTTCAAAAAGTTTTCTATGGAGGTGTAAATCTTTAAAAAGTAATCAATAATTTCAAATTATTTTCTGTTTCGGAGTTTTAAAACACAAATTGACATTAGGATCTTCTTATTTTACAGGAATCTTAGATAATATTTGGATTTATTTACCTAAATATTTTGGAGGTGTTCCAGTTGTTCTGTAGACTACCGGAATACTGTCATGCATTCCAGGAAACATAGCAAATGGTGTCTAGAGGAAATGATGGATAGAATTTAGTGCAGAAAATGTCATTACATTCACGAAATATTACACTCTCTGGATATTATAAACCACTGACTTTTCCTTTAATTTAAACAGGCAGATCCTGTAGCCTGCAAATAAGCTATCTTTGGTCACTATTGGGACAATGCTATGCCTGCTAGTAGTACATGTTGGTTCGGGTGAGTTCAACAGGCAAGAATTTACACAGCACATCAGCCTTTTATGCCATTAAGCTGATGGAAGCATGTTTAAAGAGAAAATGAAGAAAAAAAATGTATTTTTGTTAGTTTAACAAGCTGCTTTACAATTTCCCATAAGAAACAAGAAAAAAGAATGGAACACTATTCATTGTCATAATTAAATTGCTACAAAAATAATTGTGGACCAGTGTATTGTCTCATTAAAAAAAAAAAAAGGTACCTGCTTTGATTTCATCTTTTGGCAGTTTATTTTATGCATTTATTGTTCGTTAATTAGAGTTCCTACATATTTGCCCTTCTTGCCTGATTGCCTTTGCCTTTTATAGCTACGACGAGCTTTCCTTGCCTTTGCATTTGAGATGAGCTGAGATAGCCACCTACAGTGATTGCGTCAGTTCCCTTCATAATTTTTATTAATCCTCACTGAGGATTTTTTTCCCCCTAATGAAAACAGAGGTCTCCTGTATTTCATTTACTTTTTTCATGTTCTCAGGATCGTCTATCATTCTGGATACTTTGTTATATCTGTTCTCCACTTCCTCAAGGTGGCTGGGATGCTGTTTTGTATGTGTGGCCCTGCTAGAGCCATCCATACTGCTAGAATAATCCTCTCTGACTCGTATATGACAAAAAGGTCAGGTTTTCGAAGGCTGCAGGGCAATCATGCTGACCCAACTACTGTTGTGGGCTGGCCAGCTTGAAATCTTTGGAACAGTTGAAGTGACATGCAGGTGGCATAGGGGCATTGCTGCCTTTTCTGGTATGGCCATAGGATTTGGGGGATCTGATGATAATTACAATGATGCAAGTACTATTTTGGTTTTTTTACTATGCTGTCAGGGAGCATTCACCGGTATGTAATAAAGTGAAATAAGTGGATCTTGTAGTTAAAGCTTGTTAAAAACTCCTCATGTGTAACTTCTAAACATTTTTTGTATAGCTGAAAGAGGTAAAGCAGCTGAAGTTCAGAATTCAGAATGGAAATACTAAGTTGTTTTCATTTTCCATTTAAATGACACATAATAAATAAAAAAGTAAGTGCCCATAAACTAGAAGGAGGATTAAAAAGCACAAAGTGTTTTTTAGTATTAGATCAGATTACTTAATGTGTTGCTCTATTTATTTTATTAACAGATCAAAGGGGATACTTAGCGAGCTTTGAGAAGTTTGTAAGCATTTCCGTTCAAAATTTTATTGCATTGTTACATGGACAATACTCTTTCATTCTGGGATAATGAGGAAAGGAAAAATCCTATCTTGCATCAAGCATAAATAGAAAAAATTAATAGACGCATCTGAAAAGGAGGAAATAAGATCATTAGGTATTTTTTCATTTATCTGTATGGAATTGCCAAGGAGCTGGTATAGGTGGCCTGTCTGTCTGTGGCTTTTCTCTCTGCTCAGAGGAATGTGCTTTGGTTACCAAAAGCTGCTCAGATGCTCTGGGCAGCACAGACCCTGCTTTGTGGTGACTTGTTCCAGTAACTGGCACAGGAGGCAGCAGCCAGTGTTTCTTACTGTAGGGAACTGTAGGGAGCAGTGTGATGCTCAGCTGTTGATCACCACAGGACCTTATATCACTCCTCCTTTGCCTTACCTTATTCCTGGGCAGTGTAGGTGCCTCCATCGGGACATGACTCATGGGGTTTCTGCCTGTGCCATGCCGGCAGTGGGGCAGCCAGTCTGGTGCTGGGAGCATCCCTGTCCACTGGGGCTTAACGGGGGCTCCGCTCCCTCTGCTGCTCCCCAGGAACAGGGTGTGACCCAGGGGTCAGCTGGCAGAGCCCAAAGGCAGAGGGTTCTGCCTCCAGCGTGCCTACATGCATGGCTTCAACTGTGAGGGCCTTCTGCGTTTGGATTTGTGCTGCCAACAACATCCTGCCATTTTCACTAGAAGTCTCCTGATAGTATGTATTTAGGTAAAAATCCCCAAAGGGTCACTTACTGGGATGGAGGATATTCATAGTGATCTCTCTGCCCCCTGTACCGTGCGCTAGAAGCCTCACAGTGCTGCAGGAGGCACGGAAATAGTTGGTTTTGGCTGGGGGTTGGGTGGCTGCTGGGGCAGGTGGGCTTTGTGTGGTGGCTGAACACCGCCAGCAGCTCCAGAACCTTCCTCATCCATGGTGTGAGGGTGTGATCCCTACAGGAGCAGTGCTTGGTTGCTATTTGATGTTTTTTTGGCCCTAGAGCATGTCACCTTGGAGCACAAAGGAGGACTGTGTTTTGTACTACCCTGGGTCACCCCCTTGTCCTGTGTGGGTTGGGAATCCCCTGAGGACAGCACTTTGCACTGGCCTCCTCTCCTCACCTCAGTCTTGGCAAAGCCATGAGCATCCATGCTGTCACATAAATGTTCCAATTGATTTGGAAGTAAATTCAGAATAAGAGTGTCTAATTTCAGTAGGTAAGTTACAGATATTCCAGGAGTGGATTCATAAGCTGTAAGACTCGTAAGGTGATTTCTCCTCTCCTTAAAAGGATCTTCTTAGGCTCAAGTGGACAGTGATTTCTTGCTAATCTGGCAGAGACCATCTCACCTGAGTGCCTGGATCCAGGCTGAGTGCTACAACCTGCTTTCCCCCTTGGTGGTAGCTCTGTAGGAGACTAACTGGAGAGGCAGCATCAACTGTGAAAGCAACCATAATGTCAGGAAGAAATTTTTCTTTACCACATCCCAGTATTTTTCTGTTAATGGAAGCTGAGATAAATATGCTTGCTTGTTTCATTGGTTTTTGGTAGAGGTACAATATTCACTGCATTATATTCCTGATTTTGTGTTACTGTGAGAAGATAATCTCATTTAAAATTTTCTTTTGTTTGTAAAAAACTTTATTAAAAGTAAGATTTTAACAGCTCTTGAGCAGAGTTTTCTCATTCTGCTGTCTTTGATCCAGTTTATCTGGAGAAGGACCAGCACAAATTAGTTTTTCTTTCTGTCCCTCTCTTCTGGTTGTCCATATAATTTTACAAGAAAAATTATTTCTAGTGATACTTTATTAACAAGTAGTTTGAAAACTGAATCAATGCCATACTTCTCATAGCTATTTGCTTCTTTAATTTGTATAACAAATCACTTTGTTAATGTTTAATCTGATGTAAAGATAAATAATTAGTAGAAATACATGTAAGTATAAAAAGTTTGAAATGCATTTAGTAGATGTGTCTTTCCATCCCTGAAGTCTATTGAATAAAAAGGTAAATCACTGTAGCTAAATCCTACTGCTAAATGTAGTTTCCCTTGGTTTGTTTTTTTTTTTTTTTCTTCTTGCAGTAAACACTGAAAGCATGAAGGTACAGGATTTAAAGTGGATTTTTATTCTAAGAAGAAATAGTCTCTGTTTTGAGGAATACTTTTATTAGGCTAACTGTTGTATCCTTGACGATATGCATGCATATTTTAAAGCTGTTTTGAAATAGAGCATTTTCTAATTTAGTAATGAATAGCACTGTAGGGTCTTACATACTGCTTTGATTCAATTTTGGGAAATGGGAGCTAACCACTTTAGGTATTTCAAAGCACGTTGTATTCTTTGGAGTTGCATAATATAAACCAGTGTCAGTAGATTTTCTGAATGCCTGAATCTGTCCTTTTGACAGCGTTTGCTATTTATTTCAAAATAAAAGGGTTACCGCAGAGGCACCTGGGCTTGTGAGGAAGAAAAGGGATGCTGACACCTGGCAGATAGTTTCCTGGCGACATAACGGGCTCTAAAATATTGAGGTGGACAGTGCTTCTTTGAGGTAGCGTGCGCTCCATGCTGTGCCGCATGCTTTAGAGCTACGCCTGACTTTTGCCTGCGACAGCTCCGGCGCTGTGAGCTATCAGAGCCGCGCGTCGCTTCAGGTGTGCTCCCAGAGCCTGCAAAGAATCAAAGCATCTTGGCCGGGCGGCAGTCTGCCCGATGACCTTTTTCGCGTGGAGCTCCATGATGGGTTGTGAAGGGGAGAGCTGGTTACAGTCAGGACTGGGGGGACCTGCCGTGGCGTGACGGCAGGTTCAAATCAAACCCAATAGTTGCTCCTTGTACTTTCTTCCCATGTCCTGCCAGCTTGCTGTATGGCTGCCACAACGGTAACCCTGTGAGTGGCTTGATTGGTGAGGATTTACATGTGTGCTAATTAGAGTGGAATAAATGATTGGCTGTTTGCTGCATCGCCATAAAGGGTGCCCAGATGTACACACTACGTGAACATAATGTGCACGGGCATGGCGCATCAAAGTTTGTCAGCTGCATTACCTCAGCAGGCTTAGGGCCTGTCGGAGAGCATTTGCTGATAATTGTCCCCTATGATTTAGTGTCTGACTTGGTGAAAGTGAAGGACCTCAAAGTACTGTCTTGGCAAGGGAATTTCTGATCGTTTAACAAAAGTAATAAATGAGCTAAAATCTGTCAAACGAGGGTGAAAAAAATAAATTTAGAGCTATAAGCAAGCAGTCTTAACTGAAGAATTCTGCGTGCTTGGAAATAGTTTGGAACATAACACTAACTAAGCATCAAATTAGCTGCTGCAATTAACAATAGACACTGAACAGAGTGTTTAATTACGCTTAATTTGTTGTGATACAGCACAAGTCTTCAGTTATGAAAATCCCCCAGATGCCCAAGTATCCCCTGTATAGCTAAAATGCACTAAACTTTGCACACTTTGCTAATTTACCAAAGAAAATACAGAACATTCTTTTTCATTTTAAAAATCTGCTTTAGATGAAGAAAAAATAAGTTTATGTTTAGGAATGATCATTCTTTTCAGATCTCTCTTAAATGAGAAAAAAATCTAGGCTATATCTTTTTTCATGAAAATATATGATTAAGACAAAATCCCACACATATTGTATTTATGCACAGGAATCGGTAATATCTGATTACTTTGACAAGTAATTTTGTACTTACATGTTCACAATATTGATAATGTATTAATGTACAATGATTAAATGGTTAAGCTGCCATATTAAAGTTATGAGCAGGAACATTTATCCAGCATAGCTAAGCAGGAACAAAGACTGTCCATTTACAGATGGCATTATTCAATCTCCGAACTGTTCAAAGATGTTAGCATTACAGCATTGATTCTGAGCACTGATACTGCACCTCACTCCAATGACCCAATAGAGTTAAGTGATAAGGTTAAGTTAATTACTGTATCTGTGCTCTACAGCTTCCACATGATTACTGCTGAGAAAGATAGTGATTCTTCTTGCTTTAATTAAGCAAAGGAGAATGAAAAGATATAATTGGTTTTTATAATAATCCTGTCTTATATCACTATCAACAAGCATCATGTGTTTTTTCCTACAACTTTGTTGCAAGAATTCCTAGCAGCAAAAATTAAACAGTAGAATGTTGACGTAAATTATTTAAATCCCTATCCTAAAACACAGTGTCAGTTAAAGAATTAAATAGTTAATAGCTGTACTAGTACTTCTGTAGCACCAAAGCACCTGTGACAGTAAACTGTGTACCAGCTATGAAAAATCCATATTTGACAGTTAAAGACCATCTGCTATTTTTTTGTATTTACATTATTACATGATTATATTTCAGTAAATGTTTTATTTTTGTTTCTAATAAAGTATCAAAAGGCAGTACTGTGGCTTTAATGTTGTTCTGTGTATAAGAGCTTTAATAGTATTTTATTTTAAATTTGCTTATTGGTTGTCAAAAAATTGTTGCCTTTGGTTTAGAGGTGAAAGGGAGTTCTAAAAGGTTCAGAAATAAAGCTCAAGCAGTCTCCTATAGGATAATACTCTTTTTTTTTCTTCTAGTCATGCATATTATAAAATATATGTATATTGCGAGGTATGCAAAAGAAGTTTTACACTGAAAATAATGAATACAGATGAAAGCTGGCAGTGAAAGAAGGGGAGAGATAGTAGGTAGGTTTTAGTCCTTCATGTGTTAAACCCTGGTTCTGTGAACCATTCTGCATAGGCAATCCCATGCTCTGTATGGAGCTCTGCTAACTCTCCCAAGTTTACAAGGATTTGCCCATGCAGGCAAGATTATTTTACCATATCTTTGCTTATGTAAGTAACCTCACAGCAACTGCTTCAGGTTCTTAGCATTTTCCTAAAGCAGGAAGGGAACACATGTTGCCTTTCATTGTGGCTGCATTACACAGGTGCAAGGGTGTTGGTGGTTAGTGAGCTGCAGATTTCTGCTTTCTCATTGTGTTTTGGTTTTTAAATAGAATTGTGATGTTTCAAATTCATTGTAACAGGAGTACTCATAGAGATTGTTAGATTAAAAATAGCAGTGTGCCTGTTTTCTAATTTTTCTCTACCTGTGGGAAAGGAAAGCTTTTTATTCCTTATCCTGTAAATAGGTATGACTTTAAAACTTTGTTAAACAAAAAAAAAATTGGAAAAAGATGTTCCCTGCTGCATGTACAAAATTTTAGCAAAGTATTAGGTAGTCCAGGACAAGATGTATATTCTTTACTAAGTACTATGAATATATTTTAATATTATTTTTTTATTCACAGTAGTAAAGTTTTATCTCTTTAGCAATGATTTGTTTGAAAATTGAGATTAAAATTGTGGTGCTGGAGATTTTAAAAGCTGTTTGGTATCCTTTCTCACTACGGACACCTTCCTCCTATTTTGTAACTACATAGAATTAATTGGACAGTGTTCCATTTCTGTTGAAGACTTGTATGCAATGGTATGCAGTTCAAACCATACTTCTTTTTCTCTGTAATTCTAATTTCTTCTTATTGACAAAAACATTTCCTTGAAGCAATAAATTCTTAGTATTCTAAGTAAGAGATAAAACAACTTTGTCCAATGTTTGTGGTATTCTTTTCTCATAGCAAGTGTGTTTAGATGCTTGTTTCGTGTTTCTGTAGAGCTGCTGTTGCAGAACCTGTATATGAATAGAGAGAATCTTGTGTATAGGGATCCATGGCTGCCATGCCAGGAGATCAAGGCAAGAAAGGGGGAGAGATATTCCAAATTATCAAACTCTAACATTTATAGATAATTCCAGAGTAGTTAAGGGTCTTATTCGGAAGTAAAGCGCTAGGACTTGGATGAGAATAGGGTGTGAAGGTATGAAGTAGCATGTGGACTCTTTTAAGAAATCTATTTGATTTTGTTTCTGGTTAATTCCATGAATTTGAAAATCTGACACAGGATTTCTTGGATCTTTTCTTCCGTTACCTCTCTACTGGTCTCTGTTCTCTCATTCTCAGAAGAGAAAACTGAAGTAAATAATCACTCTTAATTTAGGAGATACACTAAAGGATGTACTAAGAAATTATATATGTGGCTCAGTCAATATTAAGGATTAGATGGGTTGGCAGAGAGGATTCTGAAAAATCAGGGTGTTTTATGGATTGGGGGTCCCTATATTTTCTTGTTCAGTGGGTGAACTGAGGATTTCCAGCTCTTTGCCTGTCAACCTGATGTCTTTTGTCAGCACTGTAGTCAATTTTTTAAAAGGCTCTTGACATCTATTGCAAACAGATGCAATGACAATTGAAACATTTTCCTCTCATTCTTTTGTCTTAATAAATATATTCATCTGGAAAACAGAATCTCTTTTTTTCCTCACTTGAGTGTTATAGTTTGCATTGGTGATGGAAAAGTAAAGCAATTGTGCAGAAAATGAAAAAGCATTTTATGAGAAAGTATGCTCTGAGAATTTCTGATTTCTCCATGTACAGTAAATATTTTGAGATGTAAAGAACATCTGAACTTCTGAATTCTTAGTAAGTCTTCAGATAACGTAAGCACAGATACAGCAGGCAGACATTACGTGTTTCATAATGATATCTGCTCTCTTGCTGTTTGATTGCACACACAATTTGACAGTGACAGACATTACTCATGCTTAATTGTTTAAAAAACATTTCTAACATTTAATGACTCTTAGGAAGAGAAATGAATAGGGGACAATTTCAGTCTTCATGACAGCTGAGCATCCGTGTCCCTTCAGTACTTTGACGTGCAGTGTAATACAGCAGAGCTAACAGCTGTGAGTAAGCAGAGCCCATATAGCATTTCTTTTGTGACATATGATGGGTTAGCACTGTGTAATAATAACAATCTTCTTTAGTTATGTGCTTCTTAATGTATCAAGATGTTTACATATTTCAGCTGAGGTGGTGCTTATTTCATTAGGTCACATTGAGGAAAAGCAGCTTGTAAAGTTGCTTTCATATGTCAAAGTAATGATAAAATGAGTTTGAGGCCTTTATGATCAAGAACATTTTCTGCCTCTTTTTAATGATGTAGAATAGTAATGACCTGCAGTTTCATTTATTCTTGGAAAAAGTATAATTGCAAAAATTAACTTGTCATACACCACAGCTCAGCAAAGTTACTTTCCTATAAGTCTGTGGTCACAGTATGTTTTTTTGCAATTCAGCATCTGGCTCTGTGGGGTACTGATGGCTTCTATGAAGTAAAGTACCAGGGTGAGCAATTAAATGTAAAATGACAGCATAAAATATGATCATTACGGTTATACAAAAGACACATTTATGAATTTTGCAGATAACTGTCATTTTTTCTACTCATATTTGCTCTTTCTTTGTTAGCTTAATATTTCTCGTGCAATTCATTTTTTTTTCCTCTAAAAAGTGAACAATGCCTTTTTAATTATCCTGACGCTTGTTTGTGTCTTTCTTATTTGTCACATTTGAAGGCTAATGATAACTCTTTCACTTTGTTCTGACACTATACTTTCAACTTCATTTCAAAATCAAGGACTATTTTTTAAATTAACACGAAGGTTGCATGATTAGGCTAGAATTTCTTATGGAAATCAGTTTGTGTAGTGTTGATCAGATAATGTCCTGCACCTGAAAGAAAGATTATCTGTGTTCAATTCTCAGGGGCTAGTAGGTAATTTTTTTGAAGTGTGCTTTTTGAATTTAGCTTGTGTTTTGTCACTGAAGAGAGAAGATTGGTCGTGATAGAAGTTATTTAAGCCGAATTAGGTATCAAAAATACTGTATAGATCTTTCTCTGTGTGTTTTCTTTGCAAATATCTGTTTCCATACTAGAATAAGAATCCTTTCTGTAGTTTATATTTTTGCTATTTTGGGTGGGAGTTGTGTAACATTCGTAAGAGATACATATATGGATATTCACACACTATATATATGTAATTGCATAGGGTACTGATAACGATAGTACTTTCTACCAATATCTTCTGATTATAGTGAAGAAAAAGGGGGAAAAAAAAAAGGAAAATGACCGCAAAACCCTAACATTCCAGAGAATCCTAGTAATGAAAATAAACCCATTATATTTCTGTTCAGATGTTCTTGCTTTTTCTTCAAGAGCACTTACTGGTTTCTCCTGCTGCCACAAAGGACACTGCAGCAATACACAGCTTTATGTGCAATTTCCAAAACCCTGGCACCCAGCAAGGGACAGGGGACCGAAAGTTCTTCACCCTCTTTCCCACAGAAGTTATAAGATACTTCCAAAACCTCATTAAGGATGGCAGTCATCAAGATTGCTGAGCAAAAGATATCTCTTCACTGTCTGTTTAAAAAACAAGCAAAACCTAGCACTAATGAGTAATTATTTTCGTTTGTTCTCTCTAGAAAGCGAGGTGCTCTTGCCTTCCTTTTCTCCCATACTAGCTTTTCTTAAATGCACGGAGAGCATGTTTCTTGTAAGAGTACCAAATGCTATTTAAATGTCTGAATGGGGGAGGCAGTGTTTGCCTGGGAAGTCCCTGTCTTCCCAGCTGCCTTTGACAGGGAGGATTAACCGAGGCCCCCCGGTATTCAGGAGAGGAGGGGCAGTGGAATTTGGGGTAGGGGTGGCTGGGCTGCAGTCCAGCCTTCACCTGGGGAAGGTCTCTTCACCACCACAGGTCAGGAGGAGGCAGAATCCCATTATGTTCAATGGGAAATGTGAGATGGTTTAAGCAGCCCTCCCCTCAATTAAATTGATGGCACAGTAACCTGGCATTGATTCCCTGGTGATAAGGGAGATGACCCCACTTAAGACTGTGGAGAAAAAAAATGATAGTAGCACAGACTGTAGTTCTCAGTCAGCATTATGCGTACACAGAATTTAAAGGGCTAGGTAACTCCAACTGGAAATACTCGCTTCACCGAGACCTTCCGTTTTACAAAAACTCTTCAAAGTTGACTGGCTTTTAAGTAGCAATTTGAGATGGAGATGGAGATTTAAGAATCATGGAGCATTTCTATTTAGAGCACCTATTGTGTAACCTCCACAGTCCCGAAGCATAGAGAAAGGTTTGTGATAAAAAGAATTGGAAATTAAAAGGGATAATATCTGTGGCAGACAGTCTCAAGGGGATTCAGTATCTCTCAAGCAAGTATCATTCCAATATAAGCCTCTCAACTGAAAATGTCATTAGGCACAAATAAGAGCTAATTTTTTACAGTTTATGTCTCTGGGAATATGGAACAGAAAACAGGTGAAAAGTCAGAATTAATTAAGAGAGAGGAGGAAGAGCTAGCTATCCTAGCATCCTTTAAAATCTAAAATGCTGTGAATACCAAAGAGTGTTGTGGTAAAGACAGTGCTGTGAAGAGGAAGAGGTGGGATTGCTGTAGCTGGGTAACCCTTACAGGTTTGGAAAACTTGGCTGTAATGTGCAAAGCTGTTTTCTTTACGGTGTGGATTTAGGTACTCAGCTTGGGGTAGATTAAAAGTCCTTAGAAAAAACCTGTTTTGATTATTACAGTGAGGGTATATTATAAAGGTGGATTTGTTATCTAAGCACCATAGAAACATGTAATAGCTCCTTGAATGTTTGGGTGAGGTCTGATAATGCCATGGAGGAAGCAACTCCTGTAAGAAAATTGTTCCCTGGTTTCTAAATTACAGGTTAGCTGTTGTATAAAGTGCTGCTCGGAGCGGTTGCTATTTGAAAAGGAGCTGTTTGTCTGTAGTCACATGAAGCAACAACTGATAAAAACCCCAGAGAAAATGTCATAAAAAGAAGCAAAAAAAAATTTCCAGTGGTGTAAGCAACCACTTTTGTGCTAATCTGAACTTGGACAATGTTGCTACGTAATACTACAGTATACTTTTTTAACTGTTTTCTTCTTCACTGACATAGCTTTTATTAAGGAAAAATAAATTGTTAACTTCTATAGTGCCTCAGAAGTCTTAACCAAGTGTAACTGATACAGGCATGTCTACAGAAGTGCCTTTAGCCCAGTAGATTTGAAAGGTGTGAACTTGTCTGTTCATCTCTGTGAGGTGTTAATTCAGATGCCCAATGATGATGGTTTAAATGTCAATATTGTTAACTGCGCTGTTATTCATGGGCATGAAAGGAGAGGGAAGACAGATTCTTCTGCACAATTAACTGAACTGACATCTCTCTTTGGTTCCACAAAACTTAGCTCTTGGAAGATAGTGCTGTCTCCTGTATTTTCTCTCCGCATTTTAGGAAGAGCGAAGCATAGGCTGCCTTGCAAGGGCCATCAGTGTATGTGCCTTTCTGACAGGCATCATCCCTTAACAGCACCATTATCTACTTAGAAAAATACTTTAATTAGGTGACTTGCAAAATAAGCTCTGCCTATCCAGTGGGTTTGCAGAGAGACTTTGAGAACCTGCTCTCTCCTCCCCTTTTAACATGGGTGCCAGTTGTTAAAAAGATGAGACCAAAAAAGAATACATTTACAGTACATATTTTATTTCCTTCTGACTTCAGTTTATTTATGTCTTTTAAGTCCAATACATTTCTGCCTAAATACATAGAGGGTTGCATCATTCTCTTGCCTAGGAACTTACCTCCTTGAGAGAGCATGTTGTTGAGTAGGTGTAATGGGCCTCATCATTTAACTTTGAAAAGACAAGAATATTGCAAGTATGGCTTTTTTATATTGTTATAGAGAAGTTAAATGTTTACTATAAGTCTTTTACTTTTCATTTTCTATTTTCAAAAACTTCCACTGTCCAAGAGAAAATATACGTTTAAGACAGCCGCTGCCTCTGCATCTCCTGCACAAATGAAAATGGCATAATTCCAAGGTTTTCAGTGTTGTATATAAAAGGAGAATTACTGTACTGCACACAGAATATATCAGCTTAGGAGAATGTGACCATAATGAGGAAAGAAAATCAAAGAAGTCGCAAAGTTCAAAGAGTGAAAACCATGTGCTAAATAGTGCTGTTGGATGTCTTGCATTTTTTCATCTGCCACACTGCTTACAAGCTACCTGAAATGTGGGGCTCTGGAAGAATAATAATATTTGAAATGTTTTGTTTTGTTAGTACAGGTACAAGCAAGTAGGGGAAAGGAAGATATGGTGGTATTTTTAAAGCATTTGATAAAGTTAACAGATATGCCATGAAGTTTAATACCCCAATATAAAGAGTCCTGCCATTGGGTAAAGATGTCCCAGTCTTGAATTACTTAACTGCCAACCTGGCAACGGCTCCACTGACTTTGGTCATTTGAGGCTTTCCTTCTTAGAATATTCACTACCAGCAAAAAAAAGTAGAAGGCTGAATGGTTTAATTTTTCATTTGCTAAATGAGGGAAAAATAATTACTGCTTATGATTATGGAACACACTTTGTGTTTAACATCTCTGTTTAGTGTTCAAACAGCTTTTTAAAGGAATCTTCAGCTTTCAGAAGAACCTAGGTAGGTTAAAAATGATTGCTAACACAGTCTTCTGGCCTCCAATAAGCAAGTGTAGTTCTATCTCAAATAAGCCTGCATTTGTGCTTATTACGAACACTTCTCTGTCACTGGCCAAAGCTATCTAAGTGAATGGGTTAATGATAGCATATGTTTTTATCATGTAGAATGTAAACATGAATAAGGGAAGATTTTGTACAAGTTTATTAAATTCGTTCAGCTTTAACAAAGGTGATTTGGAAGGTGTAAGCTCTTAACAGTTGTGTTGGCTCAGCTGGTGGTCTGTTCATATCTTAGTGCTTTAGTTTATCAGTTTTGTTTGGTGTGGTTGCACCTGTGTTAGAGAAACTACTCTGGAAGGCAAGAAGGCACAGCCTTTGCCACAAGGATTTTGCATTTAGCAGACAGACAAATTAAATTCCAAGAATAACCTGTGCCCATGTAACAGGCTAAAGCCCTTACAAATTAGTGCCCTGGACTGCTGCCAAAGCAAACGTGATTGGCTCTTGTGTACTTAAATTCCAGTAGCTAAGAATGGCAAAAAATCCTACTTTTGACTGTAGTTGGTAGTTTCAGTTACTGCCAGATAAGATGACAATGCTGCAAACATAGCCTTAGCTGTTCCCCCATACCGCTTTTTAATCAAGGAATTCTATAGATGAATGATGATAAAGGAGGATAGTGCAAAATGCCAACTGTCTTGTCCATTTTGCACATGACAGTGGTGTCTGGTACAGTGGTGTTTCATTAGGAAGGACAGCCCTGTGCTCTGATACTTGCAGCGTGTGGGCTGGGGGCATCCACTCGCTAGTGAAGCACTAAGAGCAGCTCCACCTTAACGTTCAGTGGAGCAGGCATGCGAAGGTGTATAAGGCTTCTTGTGGAACTGAGAGCTCATTCTGGGTAGAGCCAGGACACAATTGGATGTTTTAATTTCTTTGCCTTGCAAGTGAAGGAAATGAAAATATTAAACTTGAATGGCATGCTATTTTGAACATGCAATATATGAATAAAAGAAGTGTTTTCATGCATGGAAATAAAGGATTTTTGTTCTGGTTGCTGTTGCTCATTTGTAGCTGGGCAAGTTTCTACCTCACTGAATTTATGTTCTGAGAAAGACTGGCATATAGTAAACTGAATTTTTAGATTGCAGCCCTATAGCTGTAGAATTGTTCCTTTCTTTTTAATAGATGTCACCACTATTCTTTATCATCTGGTATATGTATATATACCATATATACATATACCTGTCCTGCCTGTTTTCAAGTGCCTTGAGAATTCCTGTTAAATGATTCTTCTTTTGTTTTATTTATTTGGAATTAAATTTTCTGGATTTTGAGACCTGCTTTAATTTGAAATCTAGGTATCTGTTTTACACAGGCTTACTTTTGACTATTTTTAAGGTGAAATATTTGGATTTGTCATTAAAACTGAGTAAAAAAGTCTGAAACATACTGGAAATTTTGTAACTATCAAGCAAGATGCTTAGGGACAGTGCAATGTGTTGTGATTTCAAAGGTAATCATGCTTTTGGAGTTTCCTAAGCACTAGGTGCCTGAACTTACAACCTTACTAATGTCATTTAAGGTGCTTTTTGGTTTGTATTGGCACAGTAACTGTGTGATAATGTCATTACAGAGTAATAGGTTCTAAGAGCGCATGATCAATTTTTGTGAGTATTCTCCATAGCATTTTTTGTTGGCACAGTCAATATTTCTGTTGTTTTAATGGTGAATGTGTAAAGAATCATGTGTCAAAAACATTCAGCTGAAGGCCTTGCAGAGACAGGATATACCTTCAAGTATAGTAAAAAGGCTTAGTCCAGTGGAGTCATGGGGTTGCAGCACACAGCACTGCTGGATCTTTGGGAAGGAAGTGTAAGCTGCTTCTGCTATAATAAGAAAAGTGATCATTCTGTCGTGATTGATGAGGCTCTAAAGACCAGACAGGGAGTGGTCCAGTACAGAAAATAGAGGATTTTTTGATTCCATAGATTGTCATAATCCTCAGTTGTGCTTTGTATTTCAAATTAATATTCTGTTTTCAAGATCTCATGTCTTAGCAAGACCCTGGAGTTGCATGCACTGCAATGGTAAGTAGTCTTAAGGGCAGGAGGAATTTAGAGCCAAGAGTGAGTTTAACTTCAGGCCAGCAAGGTAAAACCCATGCTAACAGAAAGGAGGCAGCTTGTTAGACACACAGGAATGGAACAACCACTGAGTTACAATTAAAGTGCTGTTGGCTTGTTTAAGGATGGAGGCATCTGTCAACCAGTCTTCTGTTTGAAAGCCCTGAGAAATCATACAAAATAAACTGTCCCTCGTTAACTTGATTTGTGCTCTTTCTGTGAGAGATGTGTTTTCCTTGTTTGTGTGAGACAGAATGATCTGATTTCCTCTATGCATAGCTCAAATATTGTAAAATTGCATATCTGATTTAGGATAAAATAAACCTTTTCCAATTAATAAACCTGCGAATAGGTCAACTTCAAAGACAGCATCATAAAACACCCACAAGTGGCCATTAAATATTTATGGACCGAGCATTTGTTAGAATTATCAATGGGTATCATAGATTTGAAAGGCTGTATCCCCATGAATAAACGATGATATTAAGCATTTGTAACCACTTTATAATTAAGGATACTTTTAAACCAGACTTCTGGTACTTTCTTTATGGGTGTTAAGAGTGTCGGAGCTGTGCAATGCGGTCTTCCTGGTAGGGTAGTGTCAATACGGGAGCGTCATGAAAAGAAGGAAAAACAAGCTAATATCTTCCAGACAACAGAAGAGAAATTAGTAGAGGGAATGAGCACTCAAGGGAGGTAACAGCCTAGCTCCAACTAAAACATCAGGCACTTCTGTCATTTCTTTGAATTGTTTGGACTTCAAATCTCTGGATTTAAGTTTGGAGACAGGTTCTGGATATTGTCTTTCTTTTAAGGCTACTATTGTAGTGTAACTAGTGACCTAGGACCTCATAAAAATCAGGCGTGGGATGAAAATAGTATAAAGCAAAACCTGCATCTTCTAAAGCAGAGACCTGTTATGACCACAGCCTTCGAAGGGCTTGGATGAGCATGACGTTAGTTTTTAGGCTAAAGGGAAATTAGCCTCTGGTTACATCAGCAAGCTCATCTTGTGGATGGCCAAGTGAGAAGCATTTGGGATGCAGGTGAGGCAGAATGTATGGGAAAGGGGCACAAGAAAGAGCTCAAGTGCCTTGTGAAATGCCAGGCTTTCTGAAGGTGCTACCTTTGGAACCTCAGGTTCCTCATTTGAGAATATTGCTGCATTAGCAACAACACTGAGAAATGACTGGGTTGGCTTCAGGCTTGTGCCAATGACGTAAATAAAGTAAGACTCTTGTTGGCTTTGGAATAGGAAGTTCCACTTGAATATGAGGAAGAAATTCTCTACTGTGCAGATGACTGCACACTGGAAGAGATTTCCCAAAGAGATTGTGGAGTCTCTCACCTGAGCAGCTATTCAAGAGCTGTCTGGATGCAATCCTGTGCCGTGTGCTCTAGGATGACCCTGTCTGAGCAGGGAGGTTGGACCAGATGACCCACTGTGGTCCCTCCCAACCTGACCCATTCTGTGATCCAGTCTTTAAAATCCTGGTGTCTGGAGAACAGTAACTATGGGCCTGTCCTCCCTGCTCTAAAGCATCGTTCTGTCACTGTTGAAGAGGCATGTCTAGGTTTTAGGAAGCAGGGCATGTACGTGCCTCTAAGTGTTTTCACCATTGTCTCGGTATAATGGCTTCACTTGTTTGAATGCTGTGCCATGCCTGTATATGTATGTATATTTATATATATGCATAGTTATATAATAAATTAGTATTAAAATGACCTCTCTTTTATACACTAGGCAGTTTAACAAATTAATTATCTCCAAATTATTCTGACCCTTTAAAAAAGCCCTTTTTTTCCCAGCTTAAAAATGGAAATAGTTACTATGTTGTCTTTTACATCTCCTGGAAATAGCAGAATTTTTAGAAGGGGGTGGTTTCTTTTTGTATTCTTTTAATCTCATGTCTGAATCCTGGAATGCAGCAAGCTTAGTTGCCTCCTTTTTATTTAGTGCTGTGTGCTCATTCTTTTTCATGATCATACTCTCGTTTTGGTGTTGCACTTAGGGATTTTTTTTTTATTTTCCCTCCTTATTTTCTTCTTGAGTGTACATTCTTGTAAACTGTTTCTTTGTTTTTTCTGTTAATAGAGTATAAGCTCACCATTGATTGCAGGCACACCTTTTTAACTCATAGTGGCAGTACCAAGCAGAGGTTATATTGCTCTTATTACTGCTTGTACAAAGTGTTCTTTGGAAACAGTGGTGTATGCTCTCAGATATTCATCAGCTCTGGGAAAAAATGCTAAGCTAAATGTATGCTGAAGAATGTGGTTAATATGGGGAAAAAATAGGAAAAAGTATTTAAGTATTTGTCCCTTTTGAATATTTTTTGTTTAGTAAGGTTGTATAGTTAAAATAAGTTTCTATTTTAAACTGTTTCTGTCGAGGTTCTTGCGTTTCTATAATAATAATAATCCTTGTTTGAAGTTGAGTGGCTTTTTATAAGTCAAGAATGCATAACAAGGGTTGTGGTAGAGATCTTTGGCCTTTTTGCCCATAGGTGCAGGGATATACAACTATTTTAGTTTTCTGTATATATTAGTAAATTATCAGTAGTACAGCATTTTAACTGTAGCAATACCAACATATCAGTGAGCTCAGACCTTTGCATTAGAGGCAGTACAAATTACATGTCCTTGTAACCATAACACAGTAGGCTCACAAGCTTGAAAAAGAATAAAATCTTAGATGTATGGGAAAGTATGAAACTTCCTTTTCCTTTTGCAAAGGTGTGTAGGTAAATTAAAAGCATGATTTGCATCTTGCCATCTCTTATAACTCAGTAGCCCCAGTGTGTCTGAATGACGTGTGTCACCTGCCTTCCTAACTAATGACCTGAACAACCTGACCCGTCCTGCCTCCTGATCCACCTGGGTTGTGTGTTTGTCAATGCCTAGGGCTGCCTTTGAGGGGGATGTCTTATTGTGTTTGTGTTTGTCTAAAGAGGGAAGTATTTAAGAAATAACCAGATTAGAGACATTTGAGGGAAGGGGGCTAGGTGATAAAGTCTTAATTTATAATCTTGTGCTATCTTCAAAAATAACCTGGTCGGTTTGGTTTCCTCTGTTCTAATGGTCTTTTGTTGTCTTATTGATAGGACCAACAAAATACATCTTTACAGTTTCAATAGTTTATTGTGCATTATTCCTTTAAAAAAAAAGTGGAACCAAACAAAAGGCCCCCAACTCCTCCTATGTTTTTTGAACTTCTCCATACATGTTTATGTTATCCCAATTCTAATTTTTAGAACTTTTGTTTTTAAAATTTTTGACATAGTAGCTTAATATTTTCAATCTGTTCAATATTTAAAATGGGTAATTTTGAAATGTTTTGAATAAATAAACCAATTACATTTTTAATCAATTTAATCTTAAACTTTATGTTTAGGTCAATCTAAATATTGAACCGTTTCAAAAAGTTACACAAGATTAATTGTTTCTTTAATACAAAATTATGGTTATCAAATAAGATTCAGGATTGATTTTGTTTGCAATGTATTCTTCTCTTAGACTTTCAAAAGCTGAACTGCTAAAAATTATCAATTACAAGATTGATTTGGGGCCACACAATTTTTAATAAGATATAATAAGAAAGGTAATTTTATATCATAAAATGTGATTTTAATTTGTGATTTTTAATTTTAAGGTGACTCATGTACATTATTAGCTTATTAAAAAAAGCCTGAAATGCTGAAGTAATAGTAAATTACAAAATGTAAAAAAGCTGCTGCTTTCCTTTCAAACTTAAGTGTTCAAAAATCTGAAGCATCATGGCAACACTAAATCACTCTATGTTGCATATGGTTAAAAATTTAAGAGTTTTATTTTCTTTCCATTTAGGTTTTTTCATACTTAATAAATAGGTATTTAGTCCTTCTCAACTACATAGCCTTATCTCTACCATTGTTTTCCTTACTTACTATTTTATAGTCCTTTTATCAAGTGTACCTGAAACAAATATTCACATCAGAGAATAAGAGTAAAAATTCTTCTTGCTTGCCTTGACACACTTCCAGCATTTCTGCAAGGGGTTACACTAGAAAGTTGTAAGTCCTGGCGCTCGCTGAGTTGAAACAAAATGGGGAGAAGACTCTTCCTTTGAATCAAAGTCAGCAAATATCTTTAAGGACAAACATCTCTTTGGCTGAGAAAGCGTGGTCTTCCATCATTAACCACATGGGATTTATGCTTGGTTAAAGACATAGTAATAGAACAAATTTGGCATGGAGGAAAAAGAGATCCATCCATGCCTTTCGAGGCTGTGTAAAGCTTATGGTAGTTTGGAGAGATGCTCTTAAAAATGCCCCCCTGCGGTCCTTTCTGCCTTCCTGACAAAGAGCCAGGAGTCTCTGATTTCCACTGCTTTTTTACAGTGTGCGAAGTCACGTCAGCCATTCTCGGAGATTTTTGATGCGTGGATGTCTCCTGTCATCCCCAATCACGGTCGTACTCTTGAGCCAGGCCTATCGAAACTGAACTCTGCTGCTTTGCTGCAGGTCAGCTTTCATGGACAATTAGTGTTGTAACAGCACTTTGGTCACAAGTTGTCGCGAGTGTTTATCATAAAGGCATCATCCTGGGGTGGATCAGCAGTGATCGGCGAGGCTCCTGCTTTCTGGAGCATCTCCCGCTCGCCTTTTCGTGGGTGCCGGTCAGGTGACAGCTCCGCGAGGCCTTCCTCACCGCTGCCGTGTTGCCCGAGGCTCTCGGGGTGCGCTGCTTGCCTTCCCTGCTCTCCGCTCCCTGTCTTCCCTGTCGTCCCTCTCAGTAACTGTCAGATGCCCCCGTTGCGGCGCACTCTGACAAGAATGAAAAGAGCGATCTTCCCGCTGCTGGGCGCCGTGTCAGGATTGACACCTCGGACGTGCTCGACGCTGCGCGAGGTGCCTGGCTCCAGCACTGTGCAGGAGGAAACCAATAAATCTTCAAAGTCACTCTACTTATTGCGACTCGATTGCTCCCCCAGCCCCCCCCCCCGTCGCCATGGAAACAAATACTTGACTTTTATTATCTGTAGTTTTTACTTTGCGCTTTTATCTCAAAAGTCCACATTATTTAGGGATCTTCCAAATGCGTTCCTGAACCGCCCTCTTTACTTAATGGGACACAAGCTTAGCTGTGAGTAATGCTACATTCTTGCTGAACGGATATATGTTTTTCAATATCTTTTTATCCCTTGAGATATGTCTCTGCGTTTTTAAAAACAAGGCCAAATAAAAGTTTTCTGATTCTGCAGATAAGTAGTATTTTCATTTTACAGTTGAAAAAACCAGAAGAGTCCACTGTAGTCTTGCCTCCTGTGAAACTGTAGGGAATGTTGCTCTTTTCAATGTTCTCAGCATTGGGTCCAGGCTGATTTACCCACAAACAAGTGGCAAGTGAGGAAAAGAGTTGGTGTTTTATTGCTATGTCTTTATGTCCATGTGTAGTCTTTTGACATTTTTCTGTAGTCTTAAAGTGTTAATCGCTTTAGATTTTGATAGTATTTTTTTTTAAATAGATGGTTCTCTTTATCTCTTTATCTTTACTTGGCCAAATGGTACACGCCTTGCAACTACTTTATGGCACAATATTTTGTAAAATAGAATTTTACAATTCTCAGAGCATTGGCACTGTGATATGGGCATGGAACAAACCCAAAACTCATCTTCACTGCTCCATCAGAAAATGCAATGTTTTCTTATTCCTGTAATATACCCATTTGCAGTTCTCTGCTAACTGAAAAAACACAAATGACTAACATTCATCAAGCCTCAAAAAATAGCAAGATGAAAGCTGTTTTGGTGCACAGTATACATATATACTATATATGAAGTGCATCTGTATTTTTCAATATTGCATAACTGGTATAATTGCTTAGCAAAAAAAAAAAATTCTCCGCATAATTGTAAATCAGGAAATAGAATTATTTTTTTATTTCTTTGATTTTTTTTTTCTTTCTTTCTTTTTTGTTTTGTTTTTCATGTGCACTGAGGTGATTTTCTTAAACTGCTTGGATGTGACTTGTATGAAGGGTGTGAATATGAGAATACAAACGTGTGATCTGTGTGTTCTTCTTTGTTTTAAAGTTCTGGGCTTTTATCAGATGCTATATAGGCAGTTAATTTGAAATAGTGACATAACTTTCCTTTATGTCTGGTCATTTTTGATATGAAAACCAGCAAGTGAGCCTTGTTTCAGTGTGGAAGCTATTGTAGAATAAAATAGACATGTGCTAAGAAAGAAGATAATTCATTTCAGTTGTGGAGAACTGTAGGCATGATAAATGATTTTCCTGTGTAAAATTCCCCATTTCTGAGACAGTATTAGTTTTTACTTTAATTACCAGCTCCGGTAATGTTTCCTATCCATAACTGTCTACAAAATAGACTGTTGCTGAGCAGAGGGTATGGCCTGTTTACTCATCCATTGAAAAGAGTGCCTAAGTTCTACCAAGTCTTCCTTACTTGGTCTGAACTGCCTCATGGGAGAGTGTCCTTCATTTAAATATTTAAATATTAATGTTTCATTTTACAGGCAGAAAACTTCAATGTCATTTTAAGGATATGTAACTTAACTGGGGAATCCGTACCCATCACAGGAGTGGGTATTATTTTTATTTTTCACCCTAAGAGAAAGCATTTTAGAAAAATGCTACAGTGCTTCCATCTTGAGAAGTTTGACTTGTATCTTGTTTTCTTGTTGCAGAATAACAGCAGCAACAAAAACAACAGAAAGAGGCTGTCAGGGTGGTTTCCTCAAAAATGGTTTAGCTGACATTAGGCACAAATGAGCAGAGCGACACTAACTACTAATTGATTACAGTAATTACGCAGTCTTTGGCTAGTTTGTATTGGCAAACTATATATACTCCTCACATAAATGTGAACTTGCAGAATGCACGGAAAAGGTCACTCTCATTTGCATGATAGGCTTCATTAGAATATGCTAAGGACAAGACCTAGTGTTTTATGACTTCAGGTGATGAATAGCTACCATATTACTCTGCTTGCTGAAAGCATGTTTCAGTCACCTTAATTTACACGCTGTTTTTTAACACCAAGAAAAATCTGTGGGCTGGTAGGGGACTAGCAACAGATAACAGTTTCATTTTATTATGGTTGCATTGCGGATTATTTCATTTTGCTCTTTGTTCTACAGAGGGAACAGACATTATTTTCAATACTTTCTTTTCAGGAGGAAATTTTTCTGTGATGTGTGCATTTCTCTTAGCAATGGCTATTTTGACCCCAAACTACAGTTTTGTTGGCAAGGACAACAAAAAGTTTACCCCATAAATATAGATATTTTACAGTAAGTTTTTCCTTTGAACATGGGGGTTGAGGTAGGAAGGCAATTCACTAAATCTTTAAAACTGGACATTCCTTGTTTCACTGTTTTTTTCCAGAAAGAATGGGAAATGCGGTGTTTTACTTCCAGACTGACTTCAATGTCCCCATGCAACGAAAGAAAAATAATTCTAAAGTCTGAGACAAGAATTTTTTTTCTAAAAAAAAAACACCAAAAAAAAGTATGCATTCAGAATGATGGGAATCTTGTTTTAGATAATAATTCTTTTGTTCTAACTGCAGTTCTCCTTACAAATCCTGTTGTAGAACAGGCAGTAAGATTTCTCCTGATATCATTATTTGTATGTTGTAACACTCTGGAATATGAACCTGATGTTTCTAGATATGTAGCTTTTAAAAAAATTTCTTGGATCACAAAAGGTACTTCTTTGAATAAAAGTGGATGGAAAATAAAAAAAGTGGACAGTTTTATTATAAATTGCAGTTTTGTAATAAAATTGTACAATGAGCTTGCACAAGCTTTTTAAAATATCATTGCTGCCACTGAACAGGTCTGTAATTTATTTATTCAGGAATGTTAGAGGCATTTTTGATTTATTTGTTTTTAGAGAATTTTTGTTAAGCAAGATAATGAGCAGAGCTGGTGTTAATCATTTACTATGCAACTCTGAAAAATGAAAATTTTGCATATCTTTAGCACTGTTGGGGAAAATAAATTCACTCTTAATGCTAATGGTCTATTGGTATAATTTTTTAAAAATGTTATCTGTTACTCTGGAGAAATCCAATAGATTCATATGTTATGCTAAAAGCTAAACTAATCAATATATAATTTTGCATCCATATGTACATATGTATTGAGTAATCAGAAGTATTTGTTAACTGTAAAGATGAAAAATGAATTTGGGGGTGGTCACTGCCATAGGTGCCTACATATTTGTTTATGAATAGCCCTTCAGGTGAACATGTTCCTCGTGTATGCACATAATACAAAGTTTACTTTTTAGAACAGGCTTTCAAGAATACTAAATGAGTTTGATCCTGTTCCAGGTGGCCAGGGGTTTACAAATACGGCACAAGTTGTCATGGCCTTTGCTAAATAATATTTATTTTAAGGATTTACTGTAACGGTCCATCTAGTATAGGATTTAGTGTAACTAATTTAGAGAATTTAAAGATTAGATGCCCTTTAACTTGTCTCTGTTTATACAGCTCAGAATTGCGACGGGTTCTGCCTGGCATGCCGTCCTCTGATTTTTAGGATTAGTGTCTTCCATTTTTCAGTTTCCTGCTGAGTGACTACAGATAGGTAAAACTGATTTTGGGTACCAGATCATCCTATTATCTGTCTCTCTTGTCTCTCTCTGTCTTTTTTTTTTTTTTTTTTTTTCATCAAGAGGTTCACGGGAACAAACATGCATTACTTCCCAGGGAACTAATGGAGTAGTGGAATTAGTGATTTTGGCTTTTGGACCATGTGAAACTGTTAGCTTTATAAGGTCCTGGCAAGGTTGCTTTGGGACTTTCTTGTTTCAGAAAAGGACTATATATTTTTTACCTGTTAAGCATTCACCACAGAAGTTAAGGATGGGGAAGCAGTCTTTTGTCAGGAACTTGACTAATAAATAAATGTAATGATCTATTAAAACAAATGAAGGAAAGTGTGGTCTGAGGAAGACAGGTGAATGTTAGTATGTTTTTTCCAGTTATGACCTCTATTCTTCACAAATGTTATAAAGGATAGGAGCCTTTGTCTGCACTGTCAATAACCCAAGACCTTTCTGAATGATGTATGAGTTCTGTCATTTGCCTGTCAAGGAGAGATGAACCTCCAATTTAAACACAAGTAGTTTGACTTACTCATGTGCTGGTGGACCGTATACTGTTGGAACAACCAGTTGAAATTCATGCAGGAGAATCATGCCTTTTAGACCTTCTTCTAAAGGAGCATTCTTAATTTAAATAAGATTTTCTGATACCTGGTGTGGTGAAAAAGAAAGGAGGGGAAAATGGTACCCTATTACTGAAACACTTCTTAGCATCTTTTGCAAAAAGAAGCTTAGTGAATTCTGAAATATTCTGCCACTGTACACATGAGCCTCCATCATTGATGTTGATAATGAATTTGACTGTTTCTTTACTATGGGCTAAATTCCAGGCTGTGTTGTTACTCAGTACTGCACTCCATTGCTTGTCCTTGTTGTTATGCTCTTTTATGCCAGAAAAAGAATGCAGTTTGACAGCTATCACTACAAGTGCCTGTGGACATCATATACAAGCCAAATGCTAGATGGTGACAAATATGTTATGATTAGACCTTGTTATCTAGATCATATGTACTGTGGTGAAACATACACTTGTTTGCTCTCTTCTTGGGAGGAAGTAGGCTTGCATTAATTTAGAGATACGTTGGAAACAAAAATAGATTTTTTTTATTTTAAAATAATTTAAAAATTTTCAGTTTAGTTTATCTTGTTGCTGGAGTGAAAACCATAGTTTCTGAATGCTTTATGATATGATTTTTAGTGATGCATCTACAAAAAGGTTAGAAGAAATGCTATGTTTGTGCTTACCAAAGTGATCAGAAAAAGCAGAATCCTTTGGCAACTGCAAATTTAAGAGCTACAGATGTACACAGCATAACATAAGAAGAATGCTGAAAAAGGGAATTCCATTTTAACCTGAAAAATACTGGAAAGAATTTCCTTGTTCACTTCGGTCAATGACTGCCTGCTAGCCTGTCTCTCCCTTTGTCATGGAGTGTATGAAATACAAGGGCAAAGATGTGTAGTTGATGTTGGTCCCTTCTCTGTTCATGGTTATGTCCCAGAAGAGGGAAGGGTGAAGTGCTGATGTTTGTCATTTCTAAACATCTTCAGCTGAGGGGATCCGTGGAAAAGTTGATAGCATTGAGGGAAAAACAGTTCTTCTTGGGCGGAGTTCTTGAGCAGTAAGGTTGGCCCTCCTGCAGGCAGGTTTCTCCACAGCACAGGTACTGGGGACATGCAAAATCCAGTTAGCTGAATCTTCAGCGTGTCATGGTGTACTGGTGTACCAGCTTCACCCTTAGGCACAGCAACTGTTGCATGTTCTGACCAATCCAGGGGTTAACTTGTGCTGTAGCTAGCATGGTGTTCCTCTTTACTAGACTGGTGGGATTTATTAGGAAAATAGTAAGCTTGGCTGTGAATGCTTGTGTAAGGATGATTGTCACTCACACAACTTCATTTATGTCATGCTGTGATGAAAGAGACTGTGAGTTTGAAGGCTTTTAGGATCCTTTCCAGCTTGGCATAATCTGTGATTCTGTGATCAGTGGCATTTTTACTAACTCATACCCATCCTCCCTCCATAATCCCAGAAATATTGGGTAATTACTTTGACTGGCCTTAAAATAAGTAAATAAACGTACTCACAATTTTACAACATATACTAATTTTCATCAAGGCTGTTTAAACATGTCTTGAAAAGGAGATTGTGTTTTTAGTCTAAGCAGTGGTAAATTCTGAACGAGTTGTCAGTACTGTTAAGATTTGTGAAATTCTCTAATAGGTATTCAAGAAGGTAACTTCAATGCCAGGTAATATCTGTGTTCTGGAATGTTGTGAAAGGGTTTTTCATACTTCTGTTTGTACTTGGGACTGCTCCGTTTTGATTTGTAAATTGTGTATATAGTTTCTTTCATTGGTTTTAATTTTGAATGGCTGTAATGCAACTGTTGAGGGATCCATATTGAATTAAGATAAAGGCTTGCAGTTGGTAGGTCTGCACACCATCTTTCCCGCTTCCCCTCCTGAAAAAATAAAAAAAGAAAAA
>WAAE01030223.1:0-15369 GCA_013400495.1 Nicator chloris | reverse complement strand
TAAGTATAAAGGGCTCTTTGGGTATCTTCCTGCTCCTTCTACTTCTCCCACAAGATTGTTTTAGAAATACAGATTTGACAGGAGGCTGGAGCAGTGTCCATGAAAGGCTCTCTTTAACCACAAGCACTCACCACTTTCATTCTGCTTGGCATTTAACAGATTTCACTTACATGGTTACAAAATATATGGCACTGGCATAACGCTTGCCATCAGAAGAGTTCAAAGCACTTTCCACATGAAACTTTTTAATAAGGCAAAAGTAAGTAAAGTGACTTTCCAGAGGTCGCCCAGCACGTTATGGGCTGAGCCAAGAACACAGTCCAGACCTCCCAAATCCCAGGCCAGTGCTCCATCATTATGTCATCCAGCCTCCCATACTATTAATGCTCAGCCTAAATATATTCTTGTAGCAATTGATTTAATGCCATTAGTTTCAGACAGCTAATCCAAAGCTCCTTTAGTTATCCAGCCTCCAGGGATTTACTGGAACAAAGAACTTCAAGACTGATCCAGAAAATAACATAATCACTTTCCCAGGGATCCTAGCTAGATTTTCTTAGTGGTAAAGCTATTTTGAAGGAAAACGATCACCTGTAATTCTAAATCCACTGAAAAGCAAATGGAAAGATTACATTTAACTAAGTATATTTGTGAGCAAGACCACAATGGTTTTCTGCATTTCCTTTTCAGATGACAACATTCAATAAAGATGTACAGTAGTAATTAGTGATATGAAGTCAAGATAATGATCGTGATACATGAAAAGAGAATTAAGTAAGAAATCCTTAGGGTCTTAAAGAGATGAGAGGGTGGCTGGAATTGGAGGCTGCAGAAAAATTATATCCATTCAGCATCTCTTGGGCACAAGAGGAGATAAAGGTGCTGTGTGAATTATGGAAACAGATCAGATTAAACAGCAGCCACAGGGAGATACATACATCCATGTTGAGGACTTTGGAGTCCTAAGTCTTTGGCAGTGCCCAGCAGGGTGCAGTTCAAAGTCCTCAGAGGATGGCAGAGAAGTTGGAGAACTGAAAGTTTCCTGTTCATTAAGTGTATGAGAGAACACAGGCAATTGGGACAGCCAGATCGTGAGAAAGATCAGGAGGAGGTACAGAAATCTTTGTATCAAATAAGCCACACAGTTTTCTATGCTCTTGGCTTTCATAATCCAATTTACTGAAATAAGTGGGAGAGGGTTAATGCACCTTTCAGCCTACTATCTGAGACCCATATATAGATTTTCTCACTCACCTGGATTCCTCCATGGTGCAGTTTCAAATTACTGAAGCTTTCAGAAAGCTCTGCTTATGCTGTGTGTTCTCCAGGACTGTAGATCAAATAATGGACTATTATCTTCTTTCTGAGCACACTGTATGTTTCCTGTACAGGACATTTGTTTTTCTCATCCAGCCAGCCTTTGGATCAGACCCTATTCTTTATAGTGCTTTTTAATTGCCATTGTATAACAATGCCAATTACTAGGTGTTATGCCAATGAAATCTACCATACCTTTTACAATTTAGAATAACTTACTTTTATTATCTCTGCTTCAATATGGATGTCAGTGTTCTTAACAGCAAATCTAGTAATAGTTTCTGTTTTCTGTGGTTGAGCACATTAAGAGGAAGCCTTGTGCTTCTAATACTGTATTGTGTACACAGATAAAATAGAAAATAAAAATACAAAATACAGAATCAATTCTTTAAAGAGAAAATTCTGAAACTGGAGTAACATAGAATGGAAGAAGAAAACTTTCTCAACTCTAAGCAGAAACAGCCCTGAACAAAAGGAAAATTTCAGTTTTATCCTACCACGTTTTCAGGTCATTGATGCCACAAATTTAGATGGATAGAAAGACTAAACATCTGGTTTTCCTTTACATTCAGATTCAGCATCCACCAAGCCTGATGCATTATACTGTCTGAGTACATCCCAGCCTCAGAAGAACAACTGAGATTTAAAATGGTACATCTCAGGAAGGAATATTTAAAGAAACAGCATATTTGAGGAAAAAATTTCTAAGTATGTTTTGTACAAGAAAGATCACTGTAGTTTCCGATGTACCCAAGCTGAGATTTAAATATATATTTTATGTACATAAGCAAATATAAAGAAACAAAAATATACTTTTTATAAAGTATATACAAGTATATTTTAAATATACCTTTCATGACAGAACAGAAAAGAAAAGCCTGTGACCCACATTCAAGTGCAGAGCAGGTTTACATGCAAATCTCTCAACTCATTCAGGGGAGATGTTTATCTGTAGGCAGAAAGCAAACACCTCTCAATACTAATCTCATGTGATTGATATCTCAATGTCAGAACTCGAGCTCTGAATCTTCAATAAACTGCTCAGCCCCCGTATAATATGGTGCTGTATCTCTGTCTGCCATGAACCCTGTTTGAATCCAGCACTGCCCGTTTTATGTCAGGCTGTTTTTCACCCTCCTGGTCTCCAAGCACAGGACCAGTCAAACATCTGCACTCAGACTGCCAGGTCTGAACTTGGACTACTCGAAGCAAACCATTATAAATCTCACACACAGTAATTTGCAGCTTTCTGTCAGCCCCCACTAGCCACTGATCAGAGTGCAGCAGCCCACAGTCCTCCAAGCCTTAATCCTTGTGATTTCTGCTGGCAGAAATCTTTCCTCTCAGCAGCCTGACCTGCATGGCAACCTGCCTCAGCAATATGTGGCTGCAGAGGCATTGCTGATGGCCTGTCCAAGGACAGGAAGATAAATGTGGTGAGAAACCTTCTTTTCCCATCCTGAAGATATACAGTGTTTCCTCACTTTGTCCATGTTTCCCAGTTCTCTGTGGTGGTCCTTTCTGTGTCAGATTGCAGTACAAGTGTCAAAGGAAGCAGTTGTATCAGTCATGGCAGTATGATTTCTAACCACTTGTTTTGTTTCAAACAAAACATTTTTTTTCAAAACAAAACAATCACTCGTCATTTTTCACCTTCAGTAACAAGAAGCACAAGCTAGGGAAGGTCACTTTTATTACCTGTTTGGACACTGGTAGTTCAGGAATGGAGATTAAAACTTAGAAGAACAGCTGCTGTTCCTTGCACACTAAAGTATATTGACTGTGCTAAATTCTGATTAGAGAGGGGTGTGTTCTCTTGTACTGGTTCTGCTTGTGCTGAGTCTTCACCTGCCCTTAGCAAACCTTGTGGGTTTAACAGTTTTCAGAGGATTTCCTTTCGTTTTCACCTGAGTAAAAGCCAAGCTTTCTCTCACCCTCCTGAACAGACAAAAACCCATGCAGAGATGCATGTATACTGTAACATGAGCTGAAAAGAGATGGCCATATAGCAGCAGCAGCTTTTTGTGGCATTGATGTGTTTGACCATTTTCCCTTTGTGCTGGCCTTGCCTAAATGACCTGCAAAAAGTTGTTCAAGAGTTTCCTCCACGGTTCTGTGCTAATGGAAAAGTTACACTTCAGGCTGATGTTCCCCTCCTAAGCTGAGCTGAGTCTGGTGCTTATAGAGGAAAAAGCACAAAAACAGCCTGAAAGTATCTATTCTCTTTTTTGAAATTTTTCTTTGGGTCAAATTTAAGAAGTGGTCCTGAGAGAATTCAGTGCATCTCCTGAATACCTTTTTCCAAATATCCCTCCAAAGAACAAGTAATCACATACTGAGAGGTGTCGACACTTTCTACAGCAAGGACTGTGCTGGATGAACACAAACTTTTTATTTCTACAAAGCTGAAATTTGGTAGCATCAGCATTTTGAATTCTGTTCATGAAAGGAAAACGGTAATGACAAATTCTTTTTATGAAAGTATCTAAAGAACCACTGGGAAGAAAAAAAAAAAACCCTGAAGCTACCTTTCCCTTTGGAAAGAGGCATTTCTAAATGCCATGCATCTTTTCAGCAATTGAAAATATAATGACAGTAGAAAGTTTCTTTTATGAATTACCACAGCATTTTTTTTTCTTCTGCTGGAACAGTTTTATCAGGTAAGGCTCCAGAAAAACTTTATATTTATACTAGTAGGCAGATCTTTGCCATCTTCCCAAAACAACCATAATTCCTAGCCCACCACAATAACCCTCTTTGGCCAAACACAGTGGGGAGACACATACATGTCAGGAGGACAAGGTGGTGCCATTGGGTGATATTTCAGATACATTTGCTGTGACAGCCAGCTGGGTGGGGGTTGTCTCTTTAGGTGAATTTTCACTAAACATACACTTTCTAATGCTGTCTGGAGCCTCTAATTCTATGACAGAAAACTGAAGGCATGTACATTTCCTTAAAAAAAAAAATTAAAAAGAAAATTGCATATTATTGCTACACTAGGCAGCTTCTGATAGCCCAAGAGAAACCTTATTGACCAGAAAAGATTTGTTCATAAAATCTAGGACAGCCTCACACAGCTGATGAAGCAGCTGATGCTTATTCTAGTACAGACCAAAATTTTACATGTGGCATCATGAACAGTTTGAGTTCACTGAGGTAGAAGGGAATAGAAGAGAAGAAGAAATGAACATCAAAACTTAGATCAAGTTATCTCATGTATAAATGGAGGCAACTTCGTGAGGACTTTCAAATCCATTTCACAACGTTATCACTTCTTAAGTAGTCTTAGAATTTTTTGTTTCCACTTCACTTCAAAATATATCCCTGCTGGAACATCTCCTCAGGTAAACATTATCCTGATTTCAACGCCAGCCAAAAAATTAGTCTTTGAACTAATCTTTTCTATTGGCAGCTGAACAATTTCTGGTATGTTGGAAGGACAAATATTTTGTGGGGTGGCAGGTATTTTTAAAGCTAAATTGAGACCTGACCTTGGTATCCACAAATGTAATACGTATTTGCAAACTAAAGTTTGAAAGCAAAATTCACTGTCTGCATCTCCACGTGCTCAATTCACACTTTGATATTTAGAAACCAGCTAAGATTTGTAAAGACAAACACAAAAGTGTGGGCAAAGCACTTCATCACATGAAGAAAGTAATTATTCTTCTGAGTATCTACTCCTTACCTGACATGTCAGTCCAAGGATTTAATGCCCAAACAACATGCCATCTTACATATAATTGCTAACATTAACTCCTGTGTTCATGCCAAAGTGCCTAATTTTGTGATAGATTTAAGGTCTTAATATATTCATCCCTTTTTGTTGAAACAATAGACTGGAGCTCGCAAGGTTCTGACATTTGTTATTCTTGGCAAAACACGAAGCTTTATAGATGTTTGCTATGTGCAGTGAATTAAAATGCAAATCTCCTTAGTACAACGAAGGCATTTTGTTCTCAGGGCTGAAAATTTACCCAAAGTACAAAAATAATTGAATAAATGGTTGCATTCCGAACTATTCACTGACTTCTGCTCTTCTAATTTATTTTCCTCATCCACACTATTACTAGAGGAGTCATTCACTGAAAGCTCATTTCATTGTGAAGCCCAAAGCTATTAAGAAAGGAAGCAATTCCTTCCACCACTTTGAAAGACAACAGCTTGACGTGCTGTGTATACTGCCTGAATTTAAAGCTATTTAGTTTTTCTTTCACAGGAAGGTTGTGACAAAGCTTACATAACCCATCTTTTAATCACAAGTTATAATAATCACGAGATAGGATATTCCTGGCCTGTTTCACCTGGCTGTATTTAATAGCAAATGCATCACTCAGCCATGTCAGAAAAATGAGACTCCAGTTCCCCTCTTCCTGCAATATCAAATTATCTGGTAATGCAGATAAAAACACAGCACATCACAGCTTGCAGCTCCAGCTTCGGGTTGCAGAATAATGGTATGAAATAATAGGTGGCATATTAAGGCTTAGGAGAGTTCCAGAAATAGCTAGTGCTGCATACTGTAAAGAAATATTAATAGAACAGGCCAGTTACAGATCAGAGACCCTGTGATTTTATCACTGTAATTTGGCATTATATACTTGCATATCAATGAAATATGTCATCTAAGACATAGTTCTATTTTCTCACATGGAAAGAGCCTTTTTCAGTTAATTTAAACTCCAGTTCAGCTCTGAATGGGGTCACAGTAAAAACTGCTTACCTTTCCAGAGATTTATTTCTATGTCCATGTAGAGCTGATACTTCACACTGCTAAATCTCTTCTTTTTCCCTCTTCACCCATTTTTACTCTTTCAACAAGGACAGAACCAGTAGAGCAAGGAGCATTTGTGCAGGTGACTTGTCACCAGAGCCATCAAACCTGTTTGCTATGATCAGAATAATTATATCGTTATCGGCGTTGGTTCATTAACGATGAAAGATGCAAAAGGAGAGAAGAACTGAGCTGGACTCTCAGCCCTCCATTTGAATTTCCATCAAGGAAGAAAACAATTCCAGGGCCAGTAAAACTCTAAAACCTGTGCTTCAACTACCAGTTGCCCAAAAGTGCAAATTCTCACTCCTCAGTGATAAGGGAGTATTTCTGTGGGGATGATCTGGTGCCTAGATGATTTCCCAGTAATTATTAATAATACTGATGAAATAACTTTTCATCAGTAATAAAATACTTTTTTTAAGTAATTATGCTTAAGATACAAGCATATGAAGCTTTTGTAATGAAATGTAAGAGCTCATAACCAATTCTTTTCCACATAAAGGTGGAAAATATCTCTGCTTTAAGACTAAATTTTTACAGAGATAAAAAGAAAATAAGGTAGTGCAGGCCCCCACAAAAAGCTGAATATATAGATATCAGTTCAGCCAAAAAAATATATCAATCATTCAGACAAATAAATAGCATTTTTTCATAATTTGAAGTACAAAACTGCAAGGCAGACACCAAAAAGCTGGTGATCTGGTGATGATGGCCTCTAATTTAACTTTGGATCGTTTTAGACATTTTGGTGTGTAAGATCAGGACAAAAACATTCTCCAACACCTACTCAGAAAAAAATGCATGAGTGGACTTATTCCTAAAAGGTGCCTCTGAGAGGGAGATTTACTCTCTTCATCACCTACTACAGTGTCCTGTGGATTGTGATGATGTGATAGGAGCTTTCATTATTTCATTTCCAATCTGTTGTCACTGTTGGCAGAATGGAACCAATTTTCCACTGAAGTCATCTTAGATTCTTCTGTTGCCTTCCTTAAAAATAACTAGGTAATATTTTAGATGTATATAGTAGTATTTCTCTCATTTATGCTATTTGATAACAGTGTTAATTTAAAAATTCAAATAATACAAATATGTCAGGGCATGTGTATACATATTTTTGTGTGTAAAATTGACAAACCTACAAAGGTGAGTGACTGACAATGACATACATCCTCATACCAACATATAGACCTCAGACAAACAGGCAGAGTTTCCCTCTAAAACCAGAATACTGAAGTGCAATAAACCCATTTATAACCACCCTCCAAGCACATGAAAAGTTTCCCATAAATGTTGTCATTTGACCTTTTCAGAAAAGGTCACCAAAAGGCCATCGATCTCTCATTGGATTTCGATTACACACACTTTGAACCAAGGATCTTTACATTTACTGCTCTCATTTATCACAGAATGCTGATTACAGAAAGCATCCAAATTCTGACATTTCAAAGGTCAGTTTGCAATTTTTAAAGATTCCCCTCCATTATTAATTTTATTGCCTGCTCTGCTCCACTAGTAATCCATTAGAAATACAAGTTTACTTCTTGATCTAAACAATTTGTATTAGAAGCCCAGATTTGAGTGGAATTAAAAACCACTGAAATGAAAGACAAATTATTACGCTGGTTATTCATCAGAGGAAAACATTTTGCTCAAGATAAACATCTTCACGTTTATAGAGCTGTAGAGGTGGTTGGTTGTTTTTTTGGAAATGAGGAGGTTGCTCTTGGTTTTCCTAATTATACTTTAGGTAAAAGGTGAGACACCAAACTTAAAAACAAGTGGTGTGTATAGTTTTGGTTTCTGACCTACCACATTGTCAGGTATAATGTCAGAAGCATTACAAATCTCCAAATTCCCCAAGTTCTTCAAGGTCATGCCTAGGCAACATGGCAGGCATGTCTAATGAGCTCCTACATTCTGCTTCAACATTTCAGGGAAACACATCCTCTTTTTGAATGCTCATACAATAAGTGTCTCCCCAAATACATTTTAGTCCGGGATTATTGCCATTATCTGTAAATAAGTAATTTATCCAAAAATCTTAACTTGGTGTTCTGTTGCAATGATAAAGTGAAATAAATGTTCATAATTCTGAGCACTAACATGATGTTCAGCTTATTATGGAAGGGGAACACTATCTGTGGATTTGGGTTTTTTTCATGGGGTACTTGCCTCCCTTGCCAACAGCAGTTCTGGAGTCTTGGTAGAAAGGTGCTTCTAAGTGTGATTGAAAACCCCACAGATGTACATCTTCAAATAGGCACAGGTACTGTCATGACCTGTAAAGGGATATTAGAACCTGAGTGGCTTTTTCCATACTTTATTGACTATTGGATATGTGCAAATACCATTAAGTACATTTGCAAGATCACGCTCAGGTCTTCCTTCGGCTGCTCCCTACTGTCCCACCCTCCCCAGGGTTTTGCCACTAAATCATACAATTATTAATTGATATTTAATTGATTTTTGATATTTAGGACTGGTAAGCCCTGCAGTGGCAGGCCTCTTGGTCTGTAACTGCTTCCCAAGACAAGCCCTGTGCAGCTGCTGGCCTTGGTGGCCCTGGTTGTAAAGTGCCCTGTCACAGAAGTGACCCAGCCCACACCTGAGCTCCACAGACTGGCATCAGCCAGGGATTTATATGCACCTGGCAGCAGGAAAGCTGTGGCATGGGGGTAGAAACACAGCACTAAACTTCATGAGTAACAACATGTGAAACCCAACAAACTATCTCACACAATTGCCTTCAGGTAAAAGGTGAGACACCAAACTTGAAAACAAGTGGTGCGTTTAGTTTTGGTTTTGCCACGAAATTATACAATTATTAATTAATATTTAATTGATTTTTGATATTTAGGATTGGTAACCCAACAAACTATCTCACACAATTGAGTTCAGGAACCCCAAGGCTTTTTTTTTTTTTTGGGTGCATCTCTTCATAGGTCGAGTTGACCTGTGGTGTTACATCTTTATTTTGAGCACTACACACTGAGGTATATTTTGATATGAGATATGGGATACTGGGGCTTTGCAGAGAAATTATATGCTTATTCCAGAGTAGCTGAATAAAAACCAAACAAAGAAAATTTGACAAACAAAGTAAATCTTACAGCTCTGGCATTGCCCCAGGGCTGCAATAATGTATGCCCTTTCCCTTTGGGATATTTGGTCTGTGCACTTCAAAATGCATAATGTGGGTCTGCTCAGCAGTGGTGTTATGACTCTTCATGGGGGAACAGTTTCTACATCAGCATTTTGTACTGGCTGCCAGCTGAGGCTCAGAATAACATAAATATCTGTTCTAATGCCACAGAAGGTGGCAAGAACCATGAAGTGCCATGACCAAAATGTGTATAAACAATTCCTGCCGAGCATACAGACTCACAGATTCAGGATCAGCCCTTTGATATGCCCATACACCTCATTTACTACAGAGCATGGAAGAAATCTCCTTGCATTAGTAAATCCCTACATGTTAAAAATCAAAATGAGACAAAAGGGAAAAAATTCACCTGGGCTTTTTATTCCCACAGCCCAGACTTTTGACTTGCACTTTCTGGAGAGCTACAGAATGTCAGATGGCTGCTCTTGTTTAAACCAAAAGCTGAATCCCTCAGGTCCTTCAGATTTGACAAATGAAAGAAAACACTTCTAAATTACTTCCTTCTCCACCACTTCCATGCCCTGCTCTGATTATGGGTTTTCCTGTTTCTAATTCAAATGAAAGAAGAAAGAGTTGTAAGCCACAGCTGGCAGGATATCATGCTCCATTTCATTAGTCTTTTTTATAGAGATTAATAATATTCTCTCCTGTTTTAATGGGATATCACACTTCCTTATGTATTATGAGAAGCACTTTTGATAGACTAAATTCCAACTAGTGCCATACGATCTTTTAGGAAGAGCTTTTAGGAGGTTTTCTATTTCTCTGCTGTCCAAAAAAAAAAAGAAAAGGAAAAGAAAATTTGAAAGGAGCTACATTATCCACTTGCAGAAAACAATTTATCCACAAAGATTATCCAGGGTGTACTTTACAGTTAATATTTTCTCAATCCTTATTCAGAAATATTTGGGATTTTTTTAGTGTATGCAAAGTTGCTGACATTGCTGTTAACCTCAACCATATTAAAAAAAGTCAGGCAAACACTAATGACTTATACCTTCATTACAGTACGCCTTTGAGTAATAGATTTATTCAGAGCATTACAGCTCCTCATCATGCACTAGATTGAGTAGTTAAGTAGTTAGGTTCAGTTCAGGAATTTTTCTTTTCCTTTTTTTTTTTTGTCAGCTTGAGGAAAGAAACTTTTTGGACTGGTTCAACATTTCTTGTGTAACTAATCATTTTTGACACAGTTACACCCCCCATCTGTCCTCCCCCACTGCCCTATGCACTGTAAAGAACCCACATGTGTAACAGGACTTGCCCAATATAATTTCAGCCAAGATATTCGCCCTGTTTGTACCAGTGAACGCTCAGAGTCAGCATTAAATAAAGTACTTAAGAGATTACTGTGGAGGAGAGACTTTCACAATGCCAAAAGTGGACAGATTGAAAGACAGAACATGTCTTTCAAACTCAACTGCTGTGTGACTTCGTCTTTACCCATCGTACACTCTCCTTATGCATTTCCTTTTACAGCTTCCCAGCAGACAGAAAAACCTTTGATGGAAATACATATATATATAATCAAGGTGAGGCCAAAGGAGGCTGAACTTTGAGAGATGAGAAGATTTTTGGTTCCAGTAGGCAAATTCCAAAACTGTCTTCAGTGGATCTATTTCAGAATTTCAGTAGTTCAGACATTGGGGGTCCCACTGGCAGCTCCCAGACCCACAGGTTGCAGCAGGACCTGTGCTTCATATCTGCCCCTTAATACTGGTGTCCTGTTTTTAACAAGAGCTGTGAAAGATGGCTTAGCAGCAGGTTAATCTCATGAATTCTTATGCAGCCTGCTATTGTAAAGGAATAGCAGCAGGCCTGAAATCAGAAGGGTGAGTTAAATTACCTGCTTTTTTTGTGTATTTTGTATAATTTATTTCTGGCTGGAGAGTATGGTATTTCCCGTGGTTCAGCCTGGTTGCTCCCTTCACTGGATGCTGAATTCTAAATCCAAACACCCCACAAACAAGGCACACTCTGCACTTCCTCCACAGTGCCATCTCCCCTACGCAGTGTCTCTACATCCTTTGGCTCTCAGCTCTATTAAAGCTGGTAATAAACATCCCTGTCTTAGAGACCCTGACAGCGGGAGGGAAGTGCCTGAGCTCAGCAGAGCAGTTTTCAGGAGCTGCTGTACATATTTCAGCCTCTCCTGCTTGTGCAGATCTTGGCCATCCCAAGGGTGCTCAGGGGCTGCAGCACCACCGTGTTCCATTTTCAGTGCAGCAATTGACACAAGAACAGATTCACCTCGCTGTTCTCACAACCTTTGTCTGAAAAATCAAAGCTCAAGCACAGTACCTCATTTGGCAGGAAATTGGTAGGAAGGCAGCAAACTTTACAGCTTTTCCCCTGTTCTGCAGTTTGGTTCTCGTCAGTTTTGAAGGGTTGGGAACTTTTTTTAAGGCTACAGGGAGAGGAGAAATGGTCATCAGAAGGAAATAAAGGTATCACAGCACCTTGCACGTGAATGTACTACAGCAGTCACGAGCACAGAGATTGCTCTGGTAGACAGTGGGAGGGAAAATGAACCACAGTATTTCCCTCATGTCTAAAAATCTCCTCCAGAGTCAGCATCTTCAGGAACAGTATCTCCACCAAAGTAAAAATTATTCTATTATCAAGGAATCTCTCTCTAAAACCATAGCTGACATTCACTACTTAGCCCTTACATGCTGCCAAACCAAGATAGGAATGAAATCCATCAGCTTTCTGAATCAGTAGTAAAATAAGGACCAAGGTATAATTAGCTAACATTCAAAATCAATAGCTGGTATGTGTTTGAGCAATTTATGCTATACTAATTCAAGAAAAAATAACTAACATTTACTCAGATTTATGCTCTGAATGAACCAAACTGCTGAAGAGTTGTTCATGGACCAGGACCAGACAGGCAAATTTTAACCAAAATAAATGAGAGAGGAATCCATTTATTCAGAAGAGGGATTTAGAATAGAAACAAGGACAAGGCCTTAGAACATTGGCACTGTGACTAGTAGAGCTCAAATGGTACTGATGGGATCAAATTCTACCAGGGCACACTTCAGCATTAGCCAAAAATAAAACCTCCATAGGATGGGTGGAGTAGCCACCGGACTCACTTATGCACTTGCATTTTAATTACATTGCAGGAATTGTTGCTGGCTGGCATGAAGTGTTTGCTTCCTGTGGATTGCCAGGGTGTAAGAGAAAGAAGCTGGCAACAATTCTGTTTCCCTATTTTATCCAAAAGACCCATCAGGGTCCCTAAGAGCCAAAGTTGCCATTTTACAGGAGCAGATGTAAAAACCCTACAGCAGTTACCTGGAATCCACACAACTGGGTGCATCTGCCTTCACCTTTCCTTACTCATGCCTCTTGCTTGCCTGCCTCTTACTGTAGATATCTTTGTTTCTTTCTTCACTGGCTCTCAGAATACTCAAGATTGCATGCCAGTCTCAAATATTTACTTTGAAAATAACCTTGAGGAGGAAAAAAAAAAAAAAAAGCCCTGACATTTTGTAGACAAAAAGACTTTTAAAACTTTTCACAATAGTTTGCATTGAGCTTACTGAACCCACTCTCTCTCGTGTGATTGACTCATTATTTCCCATCAGTTCTATCAGTGAAAATGATTTCCAATATTTTTCAGAAAAAAATACAATGTCAGTAGGGCACAGTCAAACACAATGGCTGGGAGTAGCTCAATAGACTGAATTACTCTTGCACAATTCTCTTTGCCCTGCAAAGAGACACTTTGCAGCATCAATTAGGTTCAGCAAGCATTTCGTTTAAAGTCAAGAGCTGGAAGAATAATGAATTTCTTTGAAGTCTGAAGACAGCCTAGGCAACAGCACAAGTAGAAAGAGAAACAATCTGGAAAACTCATTTACATAAGAAATTGTACCAGCTGACCTTTTATTAGATCTGATCTTGTGAAAGATACCACTGTATGAATTCTTCATTCCCACCAGCAAGTCCTCATTTAATAAGGGCTATTTGCTGCAAATTATGGCACTGGGCTCAGTACCTCCCTAGGAAGGGTCAGTGAGAACAGAAATTATGAATGTAATGGACAAGTGCAGAGTACTCAGGTGCAGTGAATTTCACACCTCATCTATATTTGGCGTTAATTTGCAAAAGGAAATATCTGCTTGCTACCAGGAAATATCTGAGCACCAACATCTCTCAATGTTCCTTCAGTAGTTTTTGGGTTTTCATTTTGCCCAAAGCTACCCAAAACATCAGTAAAGTGAAGAGGTACAGATGTACAGTCACATATTTCTGGTTCTTACAGGTGCCACAGGACTCTCACACAATGATTTTTATTAGGGGCATTGATGTACAGCTTTCCAAGAACATTTAAGTAGGGAAGACACCAGAGGTGGTAACAAACATGTATGTGGAAGGTTTGCACTGACACTCTTCAGCATTTGGAAGGAATAGCACAGAGATACAGGAAGAAACAAAGGTGGGTGAACTGAGCAGCAAATTTAGGGGAATCTGAAGAGAGAAGGCGTGGGACTGACAAAGAACAATTTGACTCAATGACACAAAATAGATGGCTTGAAATTACTGGGGAACAAAAGCACCTGGTAACAGTGATAAAGAAACACTTTGTTTCCAAGACTGTCAAAATATACCTTTTTGTAGCAATCTCCTTGTGGGTTTTTAGCATGTTAAGTTGCAATGTGAGCAGGTATTTATTCTGCAATTTCACTGCAGCTTTCAGTAGCCTTAAAATGAAATTATTTTTTCTTCACAATAGCATCATTCTGTGACTATGCCAACAACTTCAGCTGAAAACAGTTTTCCAGACACTGCCAAATCCAAAATGCCATTGTCAATAAAAGATGAAACCAACTAGGACTGATTTGTTTCTCCAAGAAACATCAAAGGGTTTCCTAATAAATGTGCCAACTCTTGAGAAAAATAAATTTCCATTATTCAAAACAATTGCATGCTGTAAACTTATTTTTTCCTCAATCAGTTTGTATTATCTTGGCAATGAATCATAGTCATTAATGAGTATTTCTGAAACAAAAACAAAAAAATTAAACCTTTGAGCATGTGTTTCCAATATAGCACATACAGACCAATAAATTGAAAAAATATTTGCTCTTGTTTTGAGTTTTCAGATTACAGAGCATTTGGTAATAGAAAACATTATTAGTGCTGAGGACCTTCTTGCTTTGCAGCTTGAGGGATGTTTTTATCCTGTTGTTTTCTGGGAGAGTGTGTGTAAAACCTTTTTTTCCCTTTGGCTTTTTTTGAAGGGAAAGTGAGAATGAGGAAAGTTTTGTTACACCAGGAGTAGAGGCACTTTTCTATCATGCTTCCAGCATGGAATAATCATAAGAAAGATAAATCCTACTTTCATGGGGTTGCAGCATTTATTTCCTATGTACTATCCCCTTCCTCAATGTCATGATGTTATTTGCCATTAATCTCCAGCTGAATTGTATAAACTACATCACACCACTAATGATTTTCCACCCCATCCTGTGATTTTCTACATACAATAAAGCAGTTTGTTTTGACTTTATTAAAAGCACCTGCAGATCCAGGTATTATTTTTATTAGGTTAAATAATAATAATGAGTTAATATATTTTAATATTTATTAAGAAGAATAACAAGTTTATGAGAGTATTTCTATATATTTTATATTCACACTTTGATACGTGTCTTTTCCAGCATTCAAATGAAAGTGGCAGATCAGTTACCCTGCAAACTCATCCAGACCTGTTTTACAACTTCAACAGTAGCCAATTATTGGCCACAACTTCATTTTCAGACTAAACTGATGAGAAATAAAGGGATAAAATAATACAAGTGGTCAGAAATATTCCACCTCCTAAACCTGAGGTTCTGGAAGAAGGTCACAGAAAAAACTGTTTCTACAGGAAACTGAACACTCATCTGAAAGCCCAAAACGGCCACACTGTTTTGTTTTCTTGAACAGCTATCACAAATGATGCTTAGGATTCCTAGGAAAACTTTGAAGGAAACTTTGGGTTGGTATTCAGATCTGCCTTCCAATAAAAGACTTGATAAAACTGGCAACCTGGACACAAAAGACAAAAACTTTTAAGTGTTAGTCAATTATCTTTTTGCACCTTCTTCTT
>WAAE01030219.1:0-15263 GCA_013400495.1 Nicator chloris | reverse complement strand
ACATCTGATGTGGGGAAATACTGCTGAAAAGTCTCAGCATATTAAGTCAGTCAAATTTACATGTCAATCCTCCAACTAAAAGAGAGTTTGTAGAAGACTCCTTTGTTCAAGCAGTTCTGATAGCCACAAGTAGACGACACCAAAATTGACAAGAATTAAGCTATACATTTATTCTCTCGTGGATATCAACATTTATTACATTTATAGTTCCATTTTACTAAGTTTCTTTGTTTGCTATCAATATTCTCTATTCCTTCTAGAAGACATATGCCAGAAATCATTTATCCATGTCTGTGAATATAATAACTGAATCGCTTTGCAAGAGTTTTGGAAAAAGAAGCCTATCACTGAACACAAAAGGCACGGACAGAAATAAAAGGTAAATGTTGATTGGCACTTACAGATACAGAGGGACTGGAAATGTAAAAAAGAAAATGTATCAGAGTTAAAGACTACTTTGGTAAATATGGTCCAATGACTTACATTTTTACTCCATTTTCTGTTTAGCCTGCATCTTCTGTAGTAGTAGGCTGTTTCAAACAAAATTGGTGTATAAAGAACATAGAGCTGAATATTATATTTGTGACACTACAGGCTAAAACTGCTAATATAATAGGAATACTTGAGTGTAAGAAACTAAAATAAATGCCTGCAGCTTTTTGCATCCAACTCCCATTGCATTTATTATAAAACATAGCTAAAAGCTTTACAATTATCTTGCAGTTTGCCCAGTTTCTGTAAGGTTTGTTTTGGGATTCAATGAATCATTAAAACAGATGCATTTTTATCTCTTGTTTAGGTTTTTATGATGTAGAAGTAAAATTAAAAAAATTAACCCAATTATATGTGATAACTTCTGTAGAATTTATATGATCTTTAGGTAAGTTCAGTGACATGCAATACATTAGGACTATCATGTTCTCTGTAAATAAATGCTAAAAATATTTCTTTCTTCCTCATATTTTATAGCTATGTGCCTTCTGTTCTCCATTACTTTATAATCTAGATGATTGCATACACTTAAATTGCCATTCAAATAATTTGAAATGAAGATATTATTAATAGAAATAGGAAGATTGGTACGAATAATGCAGGGGCAGAAATGCATGTGTGAAAGTACCAGAAGGGACAGTGCCTCAAAGAGTTAAAGGCAAGGTCTGTACTGATAATCAAGGACATTGCTGGCAGTGGTAAAACACTAGGGAATATGTTCCTGTCAAGAGGAGGAGTGTGCTCTGATAAAACAACAGCTCAGACAATTTATGAGCAGAAGACCCTACACTACAGCAACAACATTGCATGTGATATTCATCTTTTTGTTATTCCAAAAGAATGACCTAAAATATCTGAGAAAAGGAAGCAAAAACAAGTGCCACTGAAGAATATTTTGGATCAAAAGGATCATACCACAGCAAAGGTTGATTCCTAAAGGTCTATGAAAAAATTTTTTGCTTTTCCTAATCAAAAGGAACCCAACAGATACACTAAGAACACAACAGCCAGCCTACCACAACACACAAATGTGACCACGGACAAGCAACTTGGTCACGCACACACGCACACCTCTTTGCTTTTGGGTGGGTACTGGGTGTGAAAGGCTCCATCTGAGACTGTGACTGACTGAAAACCGTTTCAGCTAAGAGAAGAATCACTTCTGCCCTCTGTAACGTCACATATTGACTTTGGTGATGCAAATTCCCCCCAGCTGTTCTGCCATTGCAAATTAAAATTCGACATTCACATTTCAGTTGTTGATAGGATACAAGGAAAAGCAGAACCAAACACAAATGTGTGGCTCTCTTTCCTAAAGTGCAGTCCTATAATTGTTGCTAAAGAGTTCAAAGACTTGCAGCTTAGTAATTTCAGACTGCATCTGCATTTCCTATTGAGGAAGCATCAAACAGCACTGGGAGCAGACAGCAGCTGCCAGAGCTGCCTCATTGCATCAGGTTCCTCTTCTACCAGCTGCAGAGTCAGGTTGCTTCTGCCTTTTACTTTTTTTGCCATCCATGATGCTACAAGTATTTTGGTCTTTTTGCACAGCATATCAGCTTCAAAGCAAGTTGGGAGAGAAGTGATGTTTTCATTATTTTACAGCCTGATTGTCTGGCAAAATTATAGCTATGTGTTCAAAACTGTAAGCTTAAGAGGTGTCCCTCTTAGTGAGAAGTTTCATGGCTCATTTTACTAAATTCTACTAATTAAGTCCACTTTGTCAAAGCTCTTATTTTAACCAAATGGAGATTTAAAAAGGAGAAGGTAAATGCTGCAAAATGGGGACTAAATTACAAAAAAATATATACTTTTAAGTCTATAATGTACCACTGTGAAATCTGCCTTATGCCACCATGCCTACACACATGAAATTAAAATTCTGCCTTAATGAAGTACTTATATTTTATCTGTTTTCAGCTCTTGGAAGAGGGAGGATATTAACAGCTTTGGAGGAAAACCACTTTGCCAAAACTGCAACCATATGGCAGCAAACAGAAAAGGGCCAGCCTAACAAGGTTTCATTTGTTAAAAGAAAGTTTGACTTTTGAGTTAATATATTAGCTTTTATAGGCAGAATCACACTAGGGATGATGAAGGCTTCATGTCTGAGCAATGGCAGTGGAACAGGTGGAAGACAGAGAGGAAATCAAGTATGTAGCTTCAGGCAGTTAAGGGTTTTGCCCAATTTCAATTGTATTACAGCTGTACAGGGCTCGACATGAACCCTTACTCTCCTCAGTCAGCTTTTCCAGATGTGGCCCCACCTGATTCCATCTTTTCCTAAGCTGGTGAAGTCATGTCTACTTTATTTTCCCAGTCTTTGTGCTCGAAGTCACTTCCCTCACAAACCTGAAAAGTAAGAGTTCTTCAAAATTTCCCCGTACTGTAAAGGAGAAACCATCAATAATAGCCTTGGTCATATCAGTAGAGAAGGTAAATAAAGAAAATATCTTTTGTATGATGACTGTCTACAACTTTCATCCTGAAATGGAAGATTTGAGGAAGAACACTACAAAATGTATTCTAATTCAGTGCTCTGTGACCTATTGTCAGTCCCTGGCATTAAATTTGGACAACATGATATTGAAACACAAATATACAGTGGGCATATCAAGAAGCAATAAGGTCTGGTTTGTACAAAAAACTTGACATAATGTGGAGTTGTAGGTATATTCTGAATACAGAACAATGCAGTGCAGTGCTGCTTTCAAATGAGATAGAGCTAGTGCAGCCAACTCAGGCATAGCCTCCAGTGTTCCAGAGTCCTTCTGGTTTAAAAGCAGCCCTAAAAGAGCCAATTCATGAGTCTTTCTGAAGCTGTACACAGGAGGATACATAGAGCTAAAGTAAATGTTCCACAAGATTTGCTAGCTTCCTTGAAAGTCTCTTTTTTTCATGTGGTGTGATTCTGTTTCACATACCTTCTCCAGTAAAAAGCAACATTAATCTTTGAAAGGCAAGCACTCAGGCTGTGTTACTGAGCAAGCTTTGTAGCCTTGATATTGATATTAAGACATAGATGCTGCATGTGGTGCTAGGATTATCTCCAAGCACAGGAAAAGACACTGCTCTCACAAAAGGGCAACACAAAACCCTGTAAAATACAATCTTCCTAAATGCAATAAGAATTTTGTTTATTTCAGCTGTAAGAAAAAGGCTTGACAGTATATTTCAAACTAAAATTTTAGATCAAGAAATTCAGTAAATTCAGTAAACCCTACCCTGCCTGCCTCTAGCTGGAACAATGAGACCACTCAAGGGTACGTACATGCTCAGCTGACCAAAAATATCCTGACTTGTATACACACAGCAACTGTTTATTGCATTTATGGACAGCATCTAAAATAAAATTTATGATTAGTAGAATTATAAAACTCTAAATCACCTTCCATGTGCTAGAACATATTTGACAGAAGTGGCTCTCTCAAAAACCTAAAATGGTTGTTGACTATTTTGGAGTGACTTCCAACAATTATTTTCTTACTCATTATTTTAACTGCTCTGATTTGACACAATTCTAGCTTTAATCATGATGATGATACGATATCAATTACTCATTTTAGTTTAGGATTTTTTGAAGTGCATTATTTTTTGATTATTCCCTTCCAAGTACTTTGCAAATATAAGTAAACCCTGAGTCACGAACCTGCAAACAGCTACCAAGCTCCAGCTAACACAGACTTACCGCTGTGACTTGAAAGACTTCTTATTGTTGGAAAAAAAATTGTTTATAATTAGGCAAAGAGAATACGAAATTGCAGTGTTTCTACTTTTTTCTTTACATTGTAGACGGGTTCCTTCTAAATCATGTTATCACAATAGTCAGAGAATCATTACCAAATAGACTCAAAGGGGCATAAATCAGTGACCTATTCCATTCTGACTCAAGCCAAGGTCAGTTATATCCCAGTCGTTATTCTTTCTCATTCTGGCAACTATTCAAAAGTCATGCAGATGCTGCTGAATGTAACCAAAGCTATAATCCTCCTAATAACCTATTTGGATGCTTCACTATATCACCTTTATAATTTTGTCCTGCAGAACAGGGGAGATTCATTTTCGGTAGTTTTAGACAGCTACATCTGAGGAGCTCGTCTAAGGCACTAGTGCCATTTTGCATGCTTCAGACATTTAGACATGATAAACAATAATAAAAAAGTGCCTGCTTATCTAACTCAGCATTAATGGCTCAGATGTGCTCAACGCAGTCCACACTCCAGAAGTTTGAATTTAGACATTACGAATAAGATTAATCTCTCTGACCTAGCATTATTTTCATCAAGCTTTCTTAATTAATTTGCAGGAAAAACAGATGAGACAATGTCAAAACCCTAACTGAAGTTCAAATGCTGGACATCTACTGTTTTTCCCTTACCTAATATTTCCTATCCACTCCTAGAAGGGAATTAGATGGCTTTAATAGGTTTGCCCTTGGCAAATCCATATTGTTTATTATTTATTTCCTCCAGCTACTTAAAAGTTTCTTAAAAGCTCCTTAGCTTGGTTCATTGACTTGTTTAATGATTGAAAATAATTCCACACATTCTTCTTCTTTCTTTCCTCTTTTAAAGATAAGTTCTATGTTATTCTTATTTAGTTTTTTGGTACCTTTAGTCTTTTGTGGTACACCCCTCACAAAATCTCACAGAAAGCCACTAATAGGCCAAAGTTTTGCAGACATTTAAGAAACTTAACTTGTAGAGTCTATTCTTTCCTTATCTAGAATTGAGGTTTTAGCTCTAGCATTAACTGTGCATGTCATATGTTCACTGACAACCTCTACAGTAAATTCATGTAATAAAGAATCACTGTGTGCTTTTCCCTTCTCTGCACCTACTCCATGCACCCTTTCCTCCAATAGCTCTCTTAGGTACAGAAGATTTCTTTGTTCCTCTTCTATCTATTCATGTACTGCTATAGTTATGTTATATTCAGTCTTGCTAGTTGCTTCTCACTGAGTCCTCTGGCACTTCCAACATGTCTCTACACATAAGTGTTATTCCACCATGTTTAGTAAAGAGAGAAATTTTACTCATTTTCCCTAAGGTGGAAGAAGAGATGAAAATTTAGCTCAGCTGGTCTTCTACATTTTCTTTTCTTCACACTGGTGAAGGTTGTACTATGGTCTCCAGTAGATTTCTGTTGAAAACCCCACAGATTTGTCTTGAACCTGTGCCCTATATATTTCTTAAAATAAAATCTCTGAATTTGTTGATATCTACCTTCTTCAGCTTTTTTTTTTTTTCCTGGTCAGTCTATCGAAGTAATTTCTTACAAAAAATGGCACCTAAAAACCCCCATTACTATTATGTCCAATGTCTTTGGGAAAGTATCAGGGAAAAATATATTCTTTACTGCATCCCAGGACACCAACAGATATTTAAAAGCTCAATCTAGACCTATTTTTTGAGATCTCAAACCAACGGTTTTTGAAATACAAACCAAAAGTTCCTCTCTTCTTCCCTTCTTCTAGATGACTGTACCACTATTGTGATATATATGATAAAGTACCTACAATGTCAATTTTGTTGTAATATCCAATTAATTCTTGTATTCCTCATTAACTCTTCAGCTAATTCTTCTCTCTTCCTCTTTATTCTACCATTAGAATGCAAACAGCTAAGATACCTTGCAAACTGACCCATGACTTTCTCTTGTCACTTCTTTATTCTTGTTTTAAATAATCCTAGGGACGAGACCTATGTTTAAGTTGCCTTATTTAAAACTATGATTTTTGTTTTTGCCAAATGGTTCTCATTTTAAACTTCTCTCAGGAGAGAGAAGAGTTACATTTAGGGTATATCTGACTGATGCTAGACTTGGACATGAGATGAGAGACAATATTATCTTAGATCTTCAACTTCTTTATTCACTGCCACAGAGCCTGATAAGAACTTCTGATTTGCTAGGATAATTCTTAGCAGTACCATTATTATTCTGTATCCTATGCTAATGATTGGTGCAATCCTTTGTAATTTGGCAAAATTTGACTCTGAAGAAGCACATCAGCCATCATTTAAGTGCCAAGTGTTGCAGATGTTTCCACATCACCTTGAGCAGAAGATCATTAGCCAGCAGCACCTTTTATTTCCTCTTGGTAATGTTTTATTTTTTTATTCCCTGGACTAGTGTTCAGGGGTTTTGTCAGTTATCGAGCATTGTTCTTATCTGCTTCCTAGTCAGCACTCCTGCTTTTAATTTGTCAGAGGACAGTCATCTTCCTCTCTGTAGTTTTAAGTTTGCTCCTCCAGCACCTGTACTGCTACCAAACTGAAAGCTCTAATTCTTTTGTTCCTGAATGCATGCTGTGGATGAAGTCCTCATGAGCATACTCAGTTTTGAATCTCTCCTTTTACTGCTCCTCTAATTGCTTCTTAAGAGATTTCCCTGGAGATCTAAGAGAAGTCTTTCCAGATATCACCAGTAGGGAAATAGAGGCCAAAGTTCTGGCAAGTCCATTCAAGAATTTAATCACAAGATATCATCACTGTCTAATTTTAAATATGGCTATTTAATTATGAGCATATGACATATTTCCTCTCAAATATTTTTTCACTGAGAATGAGATACTATGTAGTACAAAAAGCTCTTTATGTTCATGATTGATAGAGTATTTGTGTTTGAATTTTACATATTTTTGCTTTTATTGGCAGTTCATGAAAACACTGAAGTATAATATGAAGTACAGGACTAAGCAAACATTAAAATGAAGGATTCCATAGGAAACTCCATTTACTCTTCAGTATTATCATGAATTTTGTTACTTGCTAAAAAGCTATTAGACAAGTGAAGTTTCCTGAATACAGTGCTCAATAATTTAGATGCTTGCGGTTCAACAGTAGAAGTTTCTTTGACTTACACACTCTGAACATTAAAAATATTATTTTTATACTAATAATAAACTTTACTGGATATGCTTCTTCCACATGTATTCAAGTAAAAACTAAAATCCTTCATATTTATACATAAACTGATGAAGTATTTCAAAATTATATTATCTGACACCGTACTACTTAATTTTTATTCCTAAGCATAGATCAGATCTTTACCTTTGGCTGTGTTATGTTTAAGAAGAAGCCTGCTAGCAGTGAGAATATAAGAACAAGAACTCCTTATTTCCTCCTAGATAACCTATCACTTGGTTATTACTTAGACAATAAAAAAATATACTTGAAGTATAACATGTTTGCTGCATATAATGCATTTGATTCAATAATAGTTCCCTTTGCTTTGTTGCCTAAATTGTGTTTGACTGAATCTGGAAATGGCCAAAAGGAATGAAAAGTGGAAGACATATATGTGAAGCTGCATAAATTCAGGTCTATAGTAGAAAGACATGTCTTTATCGCAAGCTGCATGTAAAGCAAAACTGATAAAATGTAAGGAAAGATAGTTGTATTTCGATTGATCATAGCTTGATGTCTTAATTAAGAACAAAATCAAATTATCATCCTAAACAAGCTAAAGACTGTTAAAGAGTTGGCAGGAAAGAAAAAAAAAATGTTGGTGCTCAGAAAGCTGCACACTGAATAGAAGTTAAGTTAGGATTCAATGTCCACTCTAGGAAAAGAAGCAAAGAAAAGAGTAGATCTTCTGCCAGCTGCAAGAGTTGAAACACCAAATGCAGTATTTCCAGAAAAATAAGATATGCAAAATGGCTGATGACAGAGTTGTGAGGTATTTTGTGATCTTAATAAAGTAGAAAATGAAAAGCAGTGGTCAGTCACAGGAACAGATAGAGCAGTATTCGCACATCACTAAGTTATGGTAATTTTCAAACATATACTGTTACTATTGTCTCCATTTCATAGCTCTTACTTGCTCTGCAGCTTCTGACCCTACATCTGATTTTGCCTTTGGTGCCTGTGAGCTACTGCGGGAAGCTGACCCTGGCTGGATGCCAGGTGCCCAGCAAGCCACTCCATCAATTCCCTCCCCAGCAGGACAGGGCAGGGGAGAAAATAAGACAGAAAAACGCCCCCTTGGGTCAAGATAAAGGCAGTTTAGTACAGCAAAAGAAAAAGCCTGTGTGGAACCAAAGGAAAACAAAAGATTTATTCTCTGCTTCCTATCAGCTGGTGATATCCAGCCTCCCCATCCTTTTTCTTAGCTTTTATTGCTGAACAGCCCTGTCTGGTATGAAATATTCCTTTGCAGCTTGAGTCAGCTCTCCTGGGTGTGTCCCCTCCCAAGATCTTGCCTGCCCTCTCCCCACTGGTGAGGGGGGAATGTTGGAGAGGCAGCCTTGGTGCTGAGTGAGCACCAGTGTGTTTGACAGGTGAGCATCTTTCTAGCTACCAATGCAAAGAACTATGGAGGCTGCTGTGGGAAAGAGAACTCCATCTCCAGCAGACCCAGTACAACTACCAAGACAAAATATAAGGAACAGAAAATCCTGAATTATTTATAATATCTTCAGAAATTATTCATTATCTCCTAACGTAGTTTGCCTATGAACAGTTCTGTTTTCCAACACTGCAAGTTGCAGAAAGAACAGACTGTAACAGAACAACATGCCTAGCACTTCTCATGATACTGCCCCTTACTCTTTTTAGAAAAAAAATAAGCTGAGTCTGCTTGTTTTATCTGCAATTATATTTGCATTCAAATCAGTTATTTTCTCTTTATCTTAGATCCCCTTTTCACTGTAAAAGCTAGTGTTGAAATAGCTGTGTCAATTATATTTAATTGATAAGAGACAGATTCATCCTGTTTAAATGTAATGCTCCATGGACAGTTGCTCAGATATATCCTTTTCCAAATTTTAACTGATAAGGTACATAGCATCCTGCCCTATATATTAACCCAGTGCAATTTTTACCAATACAGCTCAGTTAACACAGCTTTGCCTCAGAACTAAATTATTCAGACACGTAAGTCAGTTTTCCCTCCATGAGTTAGGGAGGAGACTAATAAAATGCTTTAAAAATTCTTATCAGCATAGCTGCACAGGTTTATGCTGACAGACCAACAGGCTAGGCATGACATAGTGTTCTTAGAATTCTCCATGGGAGGGGAGGTTTTCAAATTTTCTCATCATTGCAAACACCAGTCACTGTCTGTCAGCAACCTTTTTACCCCTGTGCCAAATATTTCTTCGAAGCAGCATTATATAATACTTTAAAAAGCGTCAGCAATTATTAGATTATATATACTCAGACTTCCATCATTTCAAACAAAACCTCATCTGAAAAAGATCGTAAAATACCCCCCTAGAAGAAAGGCTTCAATACAAAGACATTAATGGACTTCTTTTCTTGCTAAGACTTCAAAACAACATTAATGACTCCAAGATGCTATTTAAAGCAACAGCTCCAGGACACTGGGCCTAATGCATCTCTAACAGTAAACAACATAGATTCTGTTCATGGTTATTCAAATTTCTACAAATGATTTAACACAGTGGGTTACTTAGCAATGTCTTATCCACAGTTTCCCTATGGACAATTAAGTCAAAATTAAACAATAGTTGGTGGTCTTTCCTTACTTGTAGCGTGATCTTTCATCTCTCCCAGTCCAGTATTAATTCCAGCATCTATTGAACTCATGATTTTATCAATCTACAAAAGAGAGAGCAGTGAAACAAGTGAAGGATCCCATCTTTAGTATTTTATTTTTTCATGCATAGATTTATGGTGTTATTACTCTCATTAGGAAAACAACAATCAAAATTGTAAAAACACATAAATCAAAGGTAGACAATTAATTTCTCCACTTTGATTTTTATTTTGCAATATTTGTATGCTAGCAAAAACTAAAGCCTGGAACTAGTATTTCTTTTTCCATGGTAGAGTTCCTTACATACTGATGGCTCTGGTCATCTAGGTATGACCACGAGTGGTTTATTTAAGCAGTAATATTAATGAGAAAAAAATATTATCTTGTATGTTCTAAAGTATTTAAAATACATACAATTAAATTAATTGTTCAGTTAATATTTCCAGAGAATTTCTTAGCTCCTTTTTTTTTCCCATCTGCTCCAAGGGCACTAAATAGATATGAAACATAGTTGTGTCCCCACATACCACAGAATAACATTCTCTGTGAAAAAACACTGCACTGATCCCAAAACTTACTTGCATGTTTCTAAAGCACATTGAACTTACTAGGTCAAAACCACTGTATCTATTTTATTTTCTGTAAGAACAGGACAAATCAAAAAGTGAATCAAAAGGTTGCTGTGGACTAAGAAGGTAGACAAAGAGAAACACACTTTACTGAGCTTATTATTAGGACTAGCAGGGTAAGTATGTATTAGTTACTGAGGACAGGAGAATGTCTGGCAATTATGATAGAATCTGCAGATTGACCATTCATACATAACTACATGGCCCTTTTTTTACTCTTAATATCAGACTTGATGACCATGTAGAAAGGCAAACCTGGACCTGACTCTAATCAGGATTTTACAATAACATATCCAAGTTGTAAAGATCAAAGCCTTAGTACATCTCCACTGAGAGACTATCTCCTTTACAATGAAAAGTGCCGTAAAATGCCCTATCAAATCAGACATTTAGGCTAGCTTGAAACATTTTCCTAGAAAAATAACCAACCACATAATCAAACTCAGGGTTCTTTCTGAACACAATAGCACCCTGGAGATAGATGCATTTCCCCACCATAGTAGTTTTAAAGAGAAATGCTCACTTCTCTGTAGGAGCAGTAAAGATCTAAACATTTCAAACTCTTAATTTACCTCAATGAGATGGGTACTTCTGTGTCTACAAAGAAACATTTACATTCTTGAAATTCAGCACAGGAAAAAAAAGTTAAACATAACGTGTCTAAAAATTAATTTAAATTGAATTCCAAACCTAAAATAAAGTCTCTCATAAGAGCAAGCATGTGCACTACAAATTCAGTGTGGAAATTTCTGTTAGTAGTCCTGAATTTGTTGCAGCTATAAGAGTATTCCCACCTCACACAGCAGCCAGGTATGTGCCAAGTGTTTTCTACACAGGCTACATACCAGCTAGAGGATGTGATACATAAGAAGGGTTTGTAGAGTGCCCAATCAACTCTCTGCTGCTGCCATTTTCTCCTGGCTCTTGCTGATGGGCTCTGCCACAGTGGAAATAATTAGCAAATATGTAAACAATAGGCACGGTTACTAAGGATTTTACCAATATTATTATTGTCAACAGTGAGGACTTTAGTAGACAATAATGTCAGTGCCACAGAAAATTGCAGAATTACTTCTTGTTAACTTCATTCACTAGGGAAACAATAGACTTTATTGAGTGGGCAGCATTTGAACAGAAATGCTTTGCATTTTGTGCCAGCTGTTGAACTCTCATGCAGCACACTGTGACATTCTTTCTCAGGCTTTGCAGTGTGGAAGATTCACTTTTTATTTCACCTCTGAAACTGAAAAAATAACAGTGTCTTCACAAGACCACAGTACTGAAAAAATGACAAGAACTTACTTCTTCCCATTCTGATGTGAAGGAAGGTGTTCTCTCTGAATTCCCTTTGGAGCATTGTGGCTTTGGTGTGGGTTCACTCCAATTGCTTCTTGCTTTTTTATCATTTGGTGGATGGGTGATAAGATTAGAATCAGATTTTGAAACATTTTTGCACAAATGCATTTCCAGCAAGGTCTTTGGTAAAGATCGTATTCTGCCCAGCGTGCACGCTCGCTCCACAAATCCCCCAGTGGTAATAACCCATTGTTCACTTATCCGTGGCGTGCCAACCAGGGTATGGTTTTCTGTTGGTTTATTTTTAGTATGAAATATGGTTCTGTTTACAATTGGTGGCTTTTTTTTCTTAACAGGATGATCAGAGCTGCTCTCTTTTCGTAGCTGTATCTGCTGCGCCGCGCTCTTGCTCAAAATGCTTTTCTCCAGTGGCCCACTGCACAGGTTTACTTTGCTGTACAGCTGGAGTGGATTTTCAGGTGGGTCACATGCAGGTGATGATCCATGAAGTAAACCTGCAAACTGCTCAGCGGGGTGTCCTTCAGGAAGCTCACTTTCAGTGGATGTTTCACCCTGGCTACGTTGCTCTGAAATGAGAGAGTACCTTGTAAACATAAAAGGGTGATAAAACACTGCAAACAACAAAATGCTTACTCCCCTCAAAATTAGTTTTTAATGCTGCTTGGTAAGTTCTTAGGTAAAGAAACAAAAGAAATTATGCCATGAACTGAATTATTATTCTCTTAAAAGAAAAATCTTAAATATGACTATTTTATCCTGACTAAAATGTCTGCTGGTAAAAGAACAGCCAACAGTGCTCAGTGCTATACATAAATTCCATGAGAAAACAAATTTAAAAGATAAAATAAGCCATAGCTATTCCATCAGCTTGATGATGTTTCTTAATTTGCTATTGAGTTGAAATGTGCACAAATTACACAGTTTAGTATGATGAATTAGGTAGTTAGTTTGTAGGTGGTAAAATACATGAAGAACCATTATTGTCAGGAGTATTCTTAGTAATTTTTCTTTTTATAGCCATTATAATAATAGTGAATTTACACTCTGATGCCTTTTTACTGACAGTCTCTAAGGAATAGATCTGAGTGTTGTTTATATTTTTGGGAACTTTTGAGAATAGTAATAGTAACCACTGGGAAAAAAGAACACAAAACCAAGTTTTTCAAACATACTTTATATGTAATTTAGCACATACATACACACAAAAAGCAACCACGGAAAAATGCACTTCTTTGGCAAGGTTTAGAGTGCATTATTAAAATTTTATAGCTCTTCTTTACACTTGTTGCTGAAAGAACTAGGAGGGGAAAAAAAGGAGGCCTGCGCTGCCTCATTTAAAGTGTTGGTGTGGTTAACATCCCTCTATCAACATGGCATTAAGTCAGCATGTTCTAGTCAGAATAACTGTGTCCCTACTAATGGTCACATCTCTATAACTACTTAGTTAAAGATAAATTAATCTCATCCTTTCTAGAAGTTGTATGTTCTAGATCGACTCTAAGAGTAGGACTGTGTGCACAGCAGTAGCTACCACAAAAAAATTGAGCATAGCATCATATCATAATGTGCAAAGATATTGAGCAGTTTTCTCCAATTAACTAAAATATCTGCTGGCAAAAAAACCCCCAATCAAATCTCAAAATATCCTTTCTAAAAGAAAGCAGTGCTTGACTTTATGAATGACAGAAGAAAGATTTTGGTGCATACTTCAAAACTTCATCAACTCTTTTCCTAATCAGCAGCTTAAAAATATAAAATTAAATATTTTTCTTTATATGATAAAATTCTAAGAATCTAAGAAAATATACTTTTCTTCTTTGAGAAACAACTGACTAGAATATACATTTCAGATATTTTGCAACCAAAAAGATGTGAGGTGCTATGGAGAAAGGTTAAATGTAGGACATGACAGAGCTTAAGGGATCAATAAACCCAGAAAAATTTGCTTTAGGGGAAAAATTAAGGGGAAAAGGAGGATATGGGGCATCCTCTCTTTGATTTCTGAAAGTTGCTGATTTATACATATGTCTGCAATTTTGAAGGTGAATTCAAAATGAGGAATAAATTATGCAAATAATCACTAGCTTTGGTGTTTTTCCTTTACATGAAAAACTCTGTAGCTGAGATTCTGCTCCAGATTAAGACAGCTCATTTTCCCACATGGCTGAGAAGCATGTTAGCTCCCACCATAGTCAGAGATCAGATTAATAAAATGAATGGAACCTATCACTCCCTGTGCTCTGTTAACTGGGCTAACTATACGGCCAGTGACTTACAGGAGACAGCATTCAGTGTGTGTTCAGATATCTACATTTATACATCTCAGTCATGAACTGAATCCTACTTTGATGTTCCAGGCAGGTATCTTATAGCTGTGTATTGAACTCATTGAAAAGATAAATAGTTTTGTCAGGACAAAGTAAACCAGGAGGACTAACTCAGGAATAAGAAACCTTACAGAGCCTTGATTGCAAGAATTTCACTACTAGCTTTGCTGCATCCATGTTATTAATTAGTACTGGCCAAGAGCTATTAGGATCTGAAGGAATTACTAGGCTCATGTCCTTTAAGTTAAACTCTCCTCCTTCTCAAGACAGAGCTAGTCCATAGAAGTAATTACTGGGAATAGTCTCTGATCTCAGCTAAAACTGTGCCTGGGCACCTCCTAGGTGGGTCTATTCAGTATTGGCCAAAGACTGGCAAAACCCAAACAGTTTAAGAGCACAGACTGCCAAGCACCAGTGGCATCTCATGCCCTGATTTTGCTCAATTTACCACTGTAAACAAAGTGTTCTTACTGAGAACTCCCATTCCCCTGTGGTCAGCAAATATATGTACTGACCACTAGAAAGTGTGTGTGTGTGTCTCTTACTTTCCATTAGTGCTGCAGTGACAGCACATCAACACATTAATTCTGGTTGTTTTGATAGTCAATGTGGCAGCAGTTTACCATGTATTCAAAGATTCCAAATATATTGTACGAGCCTTTTTCAGCTTGATCTTTCACAACACTTACTGTACTCTGTACAAATAAGTTTATATATTCTACTTTAGGTATAACTTTCATCTTTAAAATATCCACAAAAATACTTTACAGAAGTCAGGAAAAATTAAAACAAATGTTGCTTGTGCACCCATTAGTCTTCTCATGTGTTAGCAAGCACTCTATTTCACCTTTTATAAGATCACTACTAGTTTTCAAAAATACCCTGTATATTTTACGTAGCGTTCAGAATGAAGTTTCCTTGATGAAGAAGCTGCTCAACATTTTCATTGCATCATAGAACGGTTCAGTTTGGAAAGGCCTCTAAGATTATCAAGTCC
>WAAE01030214.1:0-21262 GCA_013400495.1 Nicator chloris | reverse complement strand
GGTATGCAAATAAATTTATTTTAAATATGGCTCTAAATCAGATGGTTTCTGTCATCCGCATGCCAACATTTATACATATTTCCAATATACTTCTGTCATCAAAACTGTAGATTAATTAACTTCCTGCTCAAGGGAGTTGAAGGCTAAGGCATTTCTTTCCAGTATTTTGGTTGATTTGCCTATAACTTTTCTGTAAAATAAAGGACCTTAGTAGTAGTTTAAAGCAAATAAATCCATTTATATCCACTTTTTAAATAGAGGGATAGATTGTAGTAATACAAATGGTTATAACTGTCTTGTGAAGAATCAATCTGTTCTATGTAAAAAGTTCCAAGTGATGTAAATCATTGCCTTAATTTAAAACACTATTTCTTTGCAGTTTCTTCCATTTCTAATTAATTAATTGATCCCATAGTTACAAATAATCTCTGTACCAAATCTAGAGAGAGCTCATTAAAATTTTTTCAGACTGATTAAATGGCATTAGGATTTATGAGTCTCAATGGGCATTTTGTCATAGAATGGAGAAGTTCAAAGAGAAATTTTCTGCGACTTTTTGCTCTAGAAGATACAAGGAAAGAAGAGTAAATTCAGAACATTATGACATTCAAATAATTCGTAATTTTATTCTGTATTGTACAAATAAAACAGGATAAAGAAGGCTGATTTAGCATTTAATGTAACCATTGTTATTGTGAGCCTTTATAAAAAAGGATGCTAAAACCATTTTTTTTGTATTATCCCCTTTATTTTTTAACTTTTTCTACTTTTTTTCCCCCCACTCAACTCCTCCATTTTTAGTGTATGCACGTAGTCTATATAATTTACTCACTATGGTTTTCAGATAAGCAAGCATTTAATGAGTGATGTTGCTGTTATTCCTTATGTATACCTGAAGGTTGAATGTATTAGGAGTACTTTATTTAAAGTACAGAAATTACAGACATGAACAGCCATTCTAGGTGGTGCACTGAGCTGTAAATTGGAATCCCTGCTGTTTAAATGTTTTAGTCACTATAAATATGTCCCTTTTCCATTTTATGAATTAATTGGCTTATACTCTTTCCTGAATGTTTACAATTCACAAATTTTTTATTTTAGAAATAAAGACATTAAATGTAAAAACACAGACATTTTTCAGCTTAGTTCAAATATACGTCAATGGCTGTTTCTTCAAGCTTGGGTCTAGTTTTTCTTTGCATAGGCCTAGACCACCAATTTTTTCACATCTGAAACAGCCTTCTAAATAGCTGTTCATGTTATAAACCATTCTGATTTACCCAAGCCCTACTGTCTTATTTCCTTGGACTCACAGTTCTTACCAGCCATTTTAGCATATTGTTAGATATTTGTTTTTTCCAGTGGACATAGTCTGTGATGGTAATAGTCAGAGGATAAATTTTAAAGTGCTAGGCTGCATTCAGGAAGCAAGGTGACAATGAGTTTGTACATGATCACTGTTGTTCTCAGACAGTGTGATCTGACAGAGGCAGATACAGCACATGCCAGTGGCTGCTTATTATGAAGAGGGATTGATGTTCCTCTGCAACTCTTTCTGGCTGAAGGTGTATTTTGAGGTAGAAATTTTCTTTTCAGAAGCCACTGGACTTTCTTGTCTGTATTGATGTATTACAGATCATTAATTAATTAGGCATTTGATGGGTTAGAGTCAATAAAGAACTTCTTGCCTTGTCTGATTTGTTGATACCAACTCCAGTGTAGCCATGTGGTTAGTAGGCTGAATGAAGGTCTGGGATGTTTAAATGTTTCTGGGGTGTGTTTTCTTGTTGTCCCTCATCTGCAGGGTTGTACTCTGTCAATGTTCCTGTTAGCCTTGCATCCTGTGCTACACAGTGACCAGCTTCCAAACACAGCAGAGAAGATTCTGCCATGGCAGGGGTGTGTCCTGGTGGGGATAGTACACCCTGGGAGGTGGGTAGGACAGCTAAGCAACTGATTCAGTTCCACAAGGGGTTAAAACCACTGCTCCTGAGTACACACACCTTGCTTAAGTGTTTTGCAGAAAAAGCAGAGTTCACTCCTTTAACAAATTTAGATTACGTAGATTTCACTCTTACTGCACATGGGGTGATTAAATGGTGAATGAATTAGGTCCCAGCATTTGTGTGTACCCAGATTAGTTTAGTTCTGTCATGTAAAACATGCCCTGAACTGTTGAAAGTGGATAGCAGGTGAAATCTGAGAGGGTGTATCTATGGACTTGGGAACAGAATATTTCAACTTGTCTACCTTGTAACCAAGATGAGGTGCCAAGTCCAAGGAACCTCCCTTTTTCTGATTTTGTAGCTTTTTGGAGAAATGTTTTTTTTGCTTTTATGTATGTATCCAAAATTGCCCAGTCTTAACAGCCTGTGTCTTTTTATCAGGAACTAAAAATATCTAGCAGTTAGTCTTTTGTAAAGCATAATTTGAAAAGTAGTTCCAGCACATTTCTTCACTGCCAAGAAAAATTCTCCATAGAGAACACAACAACAATCTGGAACTTCTGCTTTCTTTTTATAGCAGATCAGAAGAGAGTTTTATCCTTGTCTTGTCCACTATTTGGACTACTTCCTGAAAAAATGGAGGAAAACATCTTTTTGCGCAGTTTTGAACCTGAGAAATTCAGTCTCCCAACCTTTGGGCTTCCTTGGGATTTGTCCTAGTTACCACATGATTCATCAGCTCTTTGCTCAGAAAGGTTCTTGCCTAAAACTTTCTCCTGAATTCCTGAAGACTTTACTTTTCTTGTTCTACAATATGACTGAAGGCATTTCTAGATGGCAAGTTGTTTTTTGAATATTTTGTACATGTTGCTGGACTAGATCTTGAATTCCTGCTATTATGGGGCACTGCAAAATAGTAAACAGCATAAAATTTTTTGTGGGTTCCTCTCCCTGCTGAAGAAGCTATTGATATCAGACAAACACTGGAGAAATTTAAAGGAATAAATTATTAATAAATCATACTGTTTAATTGTGTACTAAGCAATTTAAAGTAATTAAACGATATAGTTTTATATGTATTTCTAGAAGCTTTGCAGCTTGGTATGCAAAGATACAGCACTCCAGGGGAATATACTTCTATTGTGAAACACTGTTGAATAGCCTGTTGACTGAATCTTGCACCTTCCTCAGCTGCTACATAGTCTGCATGTAGCATAGTCTTACTTGTGTCTCCCAGGCTGGCTGATGAAGTCCGTTCTAGGAAGCTTGCCTTCCAGCTGTAGAGAGCAGAACACAAGGTATTTCACCATGTCTCACAGTCTAGAACTTCTGAAGATCTGCTTGTCACAACCCATGGGTAGAGGGTGTGATGTTGATTATAGGTTCTTGACAAGTGGAACAAAGGCACTGGACCCCATGTCAGGGAACTCTCATGTTTTATTATACAGTCTTCTTAACTGTGGCAACCAGCCCAATGTTTACATTCAAAAGGTATTGGCTAACACAACCTTAAGTTCTTACAATACATTTCCACAAAAAGTATCAGCTAACAAGCCCTTAGTTTTGTACAGTACACTTCACAGCTCCCACAGAAACTTCTTCAGAAGGTGCTGCCTCGCAAACATGCCACCACACCACTACACAAAGGTAATGAGTTAGGGTGGGGGAGCTGAACACAAGTCTTAAAGGGGAGCAGGAAGTTGGCTCAGGACAGCACTGCCCCACCTCCATGGAACCCTCTGCTCTGATCACCTTTCCTGTACCAATACTCTGAATATTTGAGACAGAACATGCTTAGGTCTGGTCCTCTGCATTACTATACACAGGTATCTTATCCCTAAATTCATAATAGGCCACTATTTTATACTTAAAAGATATTTAAAGGAAGGAGACTATTTGTGTTTGTTTGTTTGATTGATTGATTTTCATGTGTTTTTTTTTCAATTATTATGCTCTTAATTCCTATGGTTGATTTACTTCCTCCCTTTTCTTCTGAAGCATGTGTACTTGTGTGTTCATACGTGCACTAACCCACTCTCCTAACCTACCCCTCCCCATGCTGGCAGTCTTTATTATATAGTTGTGGAAGAAAACTGAGATGTTGTATGGCTTGCAAGTAATTTAACTTTTAAGTGTTCCAGACACTGCCCTTGTTACTGCAGTGCATGTTTATTTATGGATGTATTTGTCTTACAGAGATGAAAAAAGTCATTGAAATTCCATACAAAAAGTAACCTGGTCAAGGTTTGCTTTCACTGAAGGTATCTTAATGACTGGAAGAGGAAAGAAGGACTGTAATTAGTTCTTAGTCTTTGGGGTACTCTACTTGGGGGGGTGGAGAGGTAGGAATACTTTTTTTTCCTTTGCATTTGTCTTGATAATGTATCAAGTAGCTGCTAAGGGACTTGATGAAATGTGATGCAGAATAATAAATTATTGCTCTGCAGCCTTCTTTGCTTCTACGTGAGGTGAGTGTGTAAGCACAAAGAGATTGGTGCACCTCCAAATTCAAAAAGCATTATATTCAGATTAGCAGGTCACTGAAGATACATTGCTAATTGTTTTAGGGAACTCATTATGAGTATTATCACACATTAATTATGCATGGTAAGTAGGAAAAAAAGGGGGAAAATCCTTGTTTTATGATAACTTGCTCACTGAGTTATCTTTCTTTCAAGACCTTGAGCATTTTCTTATAGATGCCAAACAGCAGTCATTGAATAATTAGATTTTAATTAACAAGAATTTTCACAAAAAATGTTTTTACTGTCTTTTGAGTTATAGCAAGCATGAATAAATCCTTTTTCAATACAATCTGGTACACTGATTCTCTCTGTATCTGGAGTTACCTTTGTAATCACCCAGACCTTGTTGTAACAGTGGTTTTCAAGGATTTCAGGACAAAGAATGAAGACTGAAAGAAGTCATTGTATTGTTGGCAACATTTTTTGGTTGCTTCTTTGTAAACTATTGTCATGGAGAAACCTCTAGAAACCTTTGAAAGACTACAGTCAACTGTATGCTGTTTTAATGCACTAAGGCTAGGGAATGATGAGTTTACTTCTTTGCTCTTTGTTTAAATTACTTGTTCTTTGTGGATATATGGTCGTAGGCAATTTTCAGAGAGCTGGTATTACATGGTAGAGTTCTTATTCTGTTGTGTGATAAAGAATTTGTAAGAGTCTGTCTTTTTGGCATGATTGCAGAAAACCTACATATAGAACCATCAATTAAGACTGGTAAATTATTTATAGTTTAAACAGGGTAAAGCTTTTTGCTCAGACTCATTGCTGCATCACAAAATAAGTGCACTTAGAAGGTGATTACAAAGTGTACTCCATAAAGCAGTATTGGAGATTTTTTTTTCATTATTATTGTGATAGGTGTTACAAAGATAAAAGACCTTGCAGTATACAAAAGAACTGAAGACATCAAGACTTGTCTGCTAAAAAAGGATGCTTAACATTTCCATTTCAGCATCTTTTTATCTTAGAATAATAGCATAATTCAAAGCCAAGAAGGAAATGATTCAAGTTAAACTTCAGTAAGAGTGAAATGATTCTGATTTAAAGTCGAATACAATCCCAAATGGTGGTAAAAATGCTGCCCTCCTATTCCTTTTAAAAAAAAGCTTCTCATTTTTGTCTAAAGTATACTAAATATAGGAATTGCTGTTCATGCTCAGATTCAGTGTCCAGCTTATTTGGTACCATCTCTGATGACAGCTAATAATCACAGCTGAATAACCAACTTTTAGCTAAAGGGGGTTAATATATGCACTTAAAATCTGTTGCTCCCACATCAAGTTTTTTTAACAAAACCAGACAAAAAAAATAGGTCATAGTAACCCTTCCACAGGATCTGTGGTTTATCTTGATACTGATGTCTGCCTGGGACAATGAATTCTGTATATGTTGCATATGTTCCAGTGTCAGATTTTTATATGTTATGAGTGGGAAAGATATGAAGTAATTGATCTGCCCTTTGATATTGTAAATGCTGCTTGTCACATCCCTTTTTATTTTTTGCTCCATAAATTAAGCTCTTTAGAGTCTGTTCAAAACCTTGCCATCTGAAAGGGTTGTGTTTGAGATTTTTTGGGGGGGTGGGCAGTGATATGGTTGTTTGGGATTTTTTTTCTCTTCAGAAGCATTCTGATTGCATTTCTTCAGACTTTTCCTATCAAAAACATTTTAGCATAGAATAGTGTCTGTGGGATATGGTACGTGGAGCATTCCAGATGAGACCGTTTTATATATGTCTGTGAATATAAGCAATATCACCCAGGCTCTAAGTTTTCACTTAACTGGTCTCTCAAGTTCTGAGTTTTCACTGAACTGCTAAAAAATGTATAAATGTACAAATGTTAAAAAATGTATATATCATTTATTTTCTTCCAGCTAATGTGTAGTGCCACATTTCTTGACCATTTAATTTCATTTGACACTTGACTGCCCAGTAGACTACTTTGTCACTCCAAAGTTCTTACAAATGTTATCCTAGATGACCTACAAAACTTTGTTATCAGCAGATTTGACCAAGTATAGAGATTAGGATTACAAATCAATACTTCCCTGAATACCACCAGAATTATTTAAAAATGCAACTGCAACTATTTTCTAAGACAGTGACATGGTAATGGGAATGGCTTTTGATGTTAGTACCTCCTTCACTTCATAGGTTAGTTGCTTCAAAGTCTCAAGGTTTTGGTGATTAGCAAAGACTAGTTGATGAGATTTCATCCATTGCTGAAAATATCTTCTGTTACAGAACATGTTTGCCTTCATTAGGAAATCATCTTCTTTCTCCTGAACAGACACCTGGTCACAGCGATCTATTCAGTTTGTCTCCTGAATGTATTGTTGCATCCTGTAGCTCAGACTGGAGACATTAGAGATTGCCTATTGTCCTGAACTTCAGAATTATTACAGACTCAAAATATTACTGATTCAAAAAAGTGCCATGGGCAAAAAGCTTAATAGTATGTAACTTACTGCTTTTCACTTTTAATGATGCAGTTATCCTAAGCAAATTAAAACAGAACCTTTCATTTTAGAAAGAATGATCATGTATCTGAAGCAGAATGCATTTGCAGTCTTTAGATTAGCTGCGATACATCGTTTGAAGACTGTTATCAGTTGTGAGTTTTTAAATTTCCAGGCCAAAAATTTTCATTGAGAAGATTTTTTTAAAAAAATTTCAGCAAAAAATGTTTGCAGTTTTTTTTTAAATGTTACTCAGAAGATAATATTTTTACAAATATAGTAATAACTAGTACAACAGTCATATGATAATTCCATGAAGAGTTTTATTGTTTAGAGTAGGTGTTTGAAGTTTGGAAAGGTGGAATTCCTGTAGTCAGGTATTCTCGATGTCAGGAATAATGCTATGATTCTATGATACTCTGTCCCATACTGCATCTGGGAATGCCTCCCTGGTTTCCTGATATTTGTGTGGTGGTCATATTTACATTTAAGTACACATTAAACCATGAGGGGATAAAAGGCATCATATTCATGTATGCTGGAACACAGGCATGGAGCCTGGTCTTTACAATTGTTGGAGCACTATGAAATAAATATAAACATCCAAGACTATAAGAAGTACAGATGTAGCTTGTAGAACCTGACCACTATACACACACACTGGTTGGCATTTATTTAATGAACATTATGGCTTTTTTAGTGAACAAGATTCCAATTTCTTATTTTAGATGGCAAGTATTGTCCCTGGATTCTCCTCAGAGTTAGAGTTAGCAGAGGTCATTCCTGATAGAAACAAGAAGTAAATCAGACACCTCTGCTTTCAGCTATGTTCTCTGCTGCCCTGGCCCAACAAGGAGCAAAAGCGATTTAAACAAGACAAATTTTAGTTAATAGCCCAACATTAAGAAAGGGAGGAAGAAGAGCATGTACCAATGATTCCTGAAAGAGTGTATTTTTAAATATACTGCTGGAGAAGGACGAAGAATGTAGGCATGAAGATTGTACAAGGCACAGAGGTCAGCATGATATAAGACATACAGCTGAAAGTGGGAGAAAGAGATAAAGAATGCAATTAAGTGAAAGGATAGAAGATGTCTAGGGAGTAGAAGGAAATAAAAGCAAGACATAAGTAATTGTGGGCAAGATAATATAGGGCCTTGAAGGTGAAAACGAAAACTTGAATTTGTAACTGCACTAAATAATCTATACACCTTCATTATAAGTAATAAAGAGTTAATAGTGCAGTAGCCCATTTGTCCCTATGGCTTTCTCAAACATTTTTTAGGGAGTATAGATGAAAAGTGAGGAAATAGTCTATAAGTAAATGATGTATATACTGAAATAGTAAAAGCATTTACTTTTTTGAGGCTAAGCATTCTGTCTCAGGAGGATTGGTAGATGATGTGACAGACCTAACATTACAACAAAAACTCTTCAAACATTTAGAATCTAAATTTAAAATCTCATGAAGATAGTGGAAAGAAGAGTCAGCTGCAAATGTGCACTTTGCCATGTCTCCCAAACTAAAGAAGTTTTCTTTAGAAACACTGATGTCAGAATTTCATCTTTTATTCTAGTATTGCATTAACTAGTAATTCTAAACTGTTTGGACCATTTATTACTGTCCCTTTTTCCTGTCTATTGATTTTTTTTTCCTTATCATCTTAGCAATCAGTTGAAGAGCAAGTATGCTTGAAAGATGATTGTTGACTTTGAGTAGGCTGGTAAAAGACTACTTTAGTGATATCTTCATATTTACAGCTCCTCTTTACAGCTGATATTAGTCAGTGACAGCTTTAGTTTTCTTTAAGATGATTAATATTTAGTACAGGAACTTCCTTGTTTCTCTGATTTTGTTTAAATAATGCAGTGCTAATGAATGGTGAATGAAATGTTCTGTAAATCAAATACTTAGACAAGGCCTTCAGTGTAGTTTTTCTCAGAAATTTTGAAACGTGTCTATCATTTGCTAGAACAATTCAGTCTCACCATCTTTCACACCATTTTAAAAATCTGTCAATTGAGTCCTTAGATTCTCTGTCTGAGTTGAGTATGTGATCTGGTTTTGTGTAAAGTGATTACTAGTAAGAGCTTCAGGCTCAATGTCAGTCCAAGGATGAAGAAATCCATCACAGAATGCTGTATTTTAATAAAAGGATTTCAATTACTTGGCAGTATAAAGACATAATAATGCTTGTGACATGCTGTGGTGTATTGCTTTAGGATCAAACTGAACATTGGAATAATAGCAGCATTGAGAAGAAAGGAAAAATAGGATGTCTGATTTGAGCATTGCTTTTTCTTCTATTGATTTCTATATTTAGCATAGTGTATGGCATGTCAGGACCTGGTTATAAAGACCTGTAAAAGAAAGTACTTGGATTCCTGGCCTTGCATGTTAGGAATCATAAACTTGCATAGAATTGGATGGATCCTAAGGAAGATCCCCTACCAGTTGCAGATGTTGGGGTTTGTTTTAATTGCTTGGTTGCAGACCCACAAAAAAGCTGAATGAGGCAACAGCAGGTGAGGGATCCCAAATCACACTTTCCCAACAGTTCCCATGCCTGTCACAGAAGTCATCATCCCATCAGGTGCCCGTCTCCATATGGTCAGGTCAGCACAGAGTCCCAAAGATAGACAGAAGCTCAGATTAAGGACTAAAAGGGAGGGACAACCTGTTCAGGCCCTCCCAGGATTGTTCCAGAAGTGCCGTCAAGGTAAATCAAAGCTGGATCAGTCCTATTGGACTGCGGGGAGATGCTGCCTAGGGTATGGCACTCAGTATGTGATGCAGAGGAAGAGAATTTGGGGTTTGATCAGGATTTATTACAAGGAAATAGAGGGATAAGAGGATAAAAAATATTATATGTGTAAATAGGTGACACATTTGTCCAGCCATGCACAGCTCCTTACCAGTGCAGTCTGTCTTGTGTTAGCAAATTCCACTTCTAACTCTTCCTGGCTGAAGGGCGTCTGGTCTGTGGTCTCTGTGTGTGTGGCTAGCAACCAGACCCAGGCAGAGGCCCATGTGTTCATGGTGCCAGCAGCTGGCACCCATCTGGGTGCTGGCAACTGGGCAAAATGAGATGGTAGCCCTCAGCCTGGGACTGCAGGTCACAGGGGCCCAGCTCGGGCATCTGCAGAGCCAGTGGCCAGGCTGAGCACATGCATGTGAACACTAGAGAAGAGGCAATTGAGTGACCCTGTGGGTCCTTGGGAGTGCTGAGTATAACTGGATTGATCTGTGTGTCTAGCCTTATGTATGTGTGTGCCTGTATATACATATATATATATGTGTGTGTATATATGTGTATATATATACATATATATATATATGTATGTATGTATGTATGTATATTTATGTGTGTGTTTGCTGGTGCCTTCTGGGAGATACGTGCTCAGCCTTGCTACTGTTTGGACTGGGGGCATGGAGCTGTGCCTGCCTCCCCTTTGTCAGGCTATTTAGATGACTCTGTATCCCCAAATAGCACTAACCCTTTCCCTAGTATCACGTTTCTCTCTGTAAAAGGAGACTGGATAACCTGGTTGTGTTCCAGGTAGGTATCATGCTCCTTCTCTTTCAGTCTCCTAAGACACTACCTCCTTTCTAAATAAGTCTCAGAGCCATTTGAGCTGAGCTGCATAGCAGAAAATATGCAAGGTAAACGTGGAGCTGTGCCCCTATTCTGTTTTCCCTTCCCCTCTCCATACTGCCCAAAGGTGGAGGATGTTTTCTCAGTTGAGGTAGTCACCATAAAAGTCTGTTTTAATTTCTAACTTTATGCTTTTTATATATTTGTGCAAATAAGTTTACTTCTTCTTTCTTTTTCACTTAGAATTTCTCTTACTACCCTGCCTTCCTTCCTGCTTCAAGAGGAAGAAAAGGAATAGATTGTTTAAGCAGAATCTAGATTTTCTGTTTACAGAGCAATAAATGTTCTGAAATGAACTGTAGGTGTATATGCTGTAAAATTGCTTTTGTTTGACAGGTTAATAAATCTTAGTCAAAGGTCTGAATGACTAGAGATATTAAAAGCTTGTGTTGCCTGACAAAACCAAACAAGCCAACCATCTTTTTGCATTTCTTTATAAATACAGCAAAGCCCTCAGTATTATTTCAATTGCTCATAGCTCTTATTTTATTTGCAAAGCCTTTGTCTATGGGTCTTCAACATGGTTTGTATGGCTTTTTCAGGTGGGGTTTGTTTGTTTGGTGTGGGAAAACATAAACCAAAATCACCTTAGCTGGCAAATGTTTAATGCTGTACTTCAGCAAGTACCCATGTTCATGGTGTAGACACCTTCCATTAACTTTTGCAGCTAGGAATAAGCTTAGGAATTTTATAGAATTTAAATCAGTGTTTTCAAACCTCTACCTGTGTTGATCTTGTGGGGTTAACTGTCATGTCACTTTCATGCATAGACATAGGAGACAGGTCTCCCCTATATTTACCGTGCAATAAGGATCCTTCCTGCAGCTGCATTTAGGTACTCAGTTGTTCCTGGATCCCAGTCTTGCACTTCCATCACGCCACAGAGTCTCTCCTGTGCACACACACACAGATCCCTTGGACAGCCCCAGATGCCGCGGTCTTTACAGCCGCTGGCCAAAGCTGCCCTGTGCCTACCTTGTCCCACTGGATTCACTGTACTCTTGCCCATAGGGTCATGCCTGGCTTCTAGGACACTTCACCTACTTGCCAACTACTCCAGCATGCTCTTTGCTTGCCCTCACACCCTCACTTGCCCACCTGTCATCACTGCACTGCTGCACTGTGGGACTCCTGCTCCCATGGCAGGACTGACACTGAGACCTCCATGCACGTGTGCGCACAACAGTAAGCCCTTGCTCAGAAAAATTATTAGAAATGGAGTTTAATTGGAGGGGACAGGACAGACTACACAGACTGATGCAGGTATTGCCAAGAACAGATTGCCCCTGGTGACACCCCACCAGCCCCTTCTGTCTCACATTCCCACAGGGTGCCCTGACCTGGAGCTTCTCCTGTTGGCATGTCTGTGAGTCTGGCCTTGTGGCACCAGGAGTGGCTGGACCACGGCCTCACAGGGCTGCTGGGACTCATCCTGCCCCATCAGGCAGCACAGCAATGAGCTTCTGGTAGGCTTATGGGGTGTGTGACTGCTGGGGTGTGTCTGGAAGCAGCTGGCCCAGGGTGTTTCAGGTTCCTCCCACCTGCCCTTGTTGTTCCTGTCATTCTTCTTCCCCTGTACACTTCTATCACATAAACTAATGTGTGTGTGCACATATGTATGTATTTCTGCATATGAAAATGTACAGATCCCTCTCTGTAGAAACTTGGCAAATTTAAGTGCTTATGTTCCAAACATGCTCTTTGAAATTAGTAATTAATATGATGTTTCATAACCACAGAGTATTTGGAAGGAAAGATTCTTATTAATTAAGATCAGCCTACCTGAGTTGTGTTCCTTTTCTTCAAGGAAGGTAGTCAGGAAGGCAACCAAAGCAGAGAGAAAAACTTCTTTAGTTAATAGAGGAAGTAGAAAAACATGAAAAGAACCTTAGTTGGAAACCTGTGGCACTACCACTGCAAAGCACAAGAACATCTGATTGAGAAAAACATTTTGAGTGTCATGAGCAACATCTCTTTTCATCAAAGTGTAAGATACTGGGTATCTGTGTGAACTAGCTTAAAAGGAAAATTGTCACTTGATTTTGTAAGATTTTCTTCCTTTTACTCTTGGTAACAAAGTTAAAATATGACCTAGTTGAGCATATAATAACAATGTTTCTAGACAGAGTAATTGTTTCTTTCCAGTTTTAAATATCATCTTGATATCCAGTAGAACTATCTGTTAAATTCCTACTTTTGTTATCAATGAGGAGACTGTTCTCTGTGGCTTTGAAAGTATTGAAGTGTTTTTTCTGCAGATGCTGGGTCAATGGAGGAAAAAGAATTTTTAGTGTCTTTTCTCACACTGTTCTGCTTGCTAAGACTCGAATGTACAAACCTTTGAAGACCATGAAACAGGTGTTTTTAGCCATACCTTCAAGATCTACAGACCCAGAACGTAAATCACAGAGTCAGTCTTTATGTGTGGATGAGTTTTCAGAGTTTTCAGTCCTCAGTCTGTAGACATATTTGCTATTTGATTTATCGGTTTTTTTCATTCAATGATGAATCTTACCTATAGCTCACTAGGAGCAGCTGGAATCAATTAGCAAAGACTTGAAATATAATAGAAATAGAATATAATAGACCACTAGAACTTCTTAAAAGAAAATTTAAAAAAAAAGGAGAAAAAAATCACCTGAGCCATTTCTTGTGTGCTGAATCACAAAGTTTGAGATTTTCTTTTGCTTGTTCATCTGACAAGCAGCCTATCCTCCTTTATTTTTTGTAGTCACAGCATATTTTACCTGGTAGCCAGAACATATAATTCAGTGGACTGCGTGGCAGTGATACTTTTTCACCTTGACACACCTGCTGCAGTCTGGTTTCTCTAGGGAATCATTATATGTCTGGGTGCTGAAGCTTCGAAGTTATCAGTAAAATGCTGCTTGTAGCACTCAACTGCTTGTCAATTTATCTTTATTCTTGGCAATATCTTGGCATCTATTTCTGAACTGATTGTATTACTGTATTGGAGGTACTTTCTTTCAGGTCATGTGTTGTGATGGTTAGAGCAATGTAAAATCACTCTTTCCAGCATGCCATGGTAGTCTAACTAATATATAAATACACATAATTTGTTTTTAAGTAGAAGAAAAGTAGAACGTATTGTGTTTATGCAGAGACAACTTGGATTTTTTTTTCCAAACAAGCGTGTGTTATAAGAACATTAACTCTCATTTAGGTGCTACACTTTAATTTGACTGTGGGCATTTACAGAGAAGGCAATTTGTCTTTGACTTAACTGTGAAGAAATGTGTTTATATCAGTATTGGGGTGACTGAGACACTTCCTAATCGAGTGTTTTATATTCTCATCATAGGCTTTCTAATGGTCACTTAACAATAAGTTTTGTGTGTATTTTTTGCACATTTGTCATTCAGACCTTTAAATTTAGAAGTTCCATTACAGTGCCATCTGTCTCTGCACCAATGAATCTAGCTGCACACTTTTGAACAGGAAAGAAAACCCAATTGATTTCCTGTGGTCAGACAAAAAGGTAATTACAATGTCTGGTGGACAGTGAGTTGACCGTGAGCCAGCAATGTGCCATTGCAACAAAGGTGGCTGATGAGGAGGAGTCTTGCCAGCAGATTGAGAGAACTGATCTTGCCCCTTTACTCAGCACTGGTGAGGCCATACCTGGAAAATACTGGGTGCAGTTCTGCACTTCCTGGTACAAGAGACATACTGAGCTGCTGGAGGGAATCCAACAAAGGGACACCAAGATAATTAAGGGACTTCAGCATATCACATTTGGGGAAAGGCACAATGAGCTTGGAGAAGAGAAGGCTCAGGGAAACATTAATATAAGTAAATACCTAAAGGGAGAATGCAAAGAGCCAGGCACTTTTTAGTGGTGGCCAATGACAGAACCCGAGGCAATGGATGCAAACTGAAAGACAGGGGGTTCCCTCTGAGCGTCAGGAAACACTTTTTTGCCATGAGGGTGACTGAGCACTGTTCCAGGTTTCTGAGAGAGGTGGTGGAGTCTCACTCCTTGGAGATACTCAAACACTGTGTGGATCTTGTCCTGGGCTGTAGGTGTCCCTGCTTGAGCAGGAGGTTGGCCCAGGTGACCTTCAGAGGTTGCTCCCAATCTCAGTCACGGAGTCACAGAATCAGAGAATATTCTTAGTTGGAAGAGATCCACAAGGAGCATGAGTCCACCTCTTCAGTGAACGGCCCATACAGAGATCAAATCCACAACCTTGGCATTATTAACACCATACTGTAACCAGCCATCCTGGAATCGTGTGATTTTGAGTCCATACAATACTTATCTTGTTTGCTTATTTTCTGTGTATATATGTATGTTATGTGGGGTCCATTACAAAGCAATAATCAGTTATTAATTGCATAGCAAAATAATGTGGTAGCAAGCTTTAACAATTCAAACAGTCTCAGAGACATGGACACAATTTAAATGGGAAATTAGCCCTCATCCCTTTTCTAAAGACTCGCTCTAACTGTTGAAGGTCAACAAATGCAGGATACTTCAGATCAGCAGATTCACTAAGTGATTCTTACTTTTAATATAAAATCATTATTGTGTTGGATGAATAAGTAGTTCTCACTTAAGCATATGGCCTGATGAAGTATTTTGAGGACTTTGCTCATGAGAGGTTGTTTTACAGGCAAATACATGGTAGTTTTCCTTTTGAATTAGTCTGCCATCTGTCAACTTTATATCCTGTTGAATCTGCACACTATTTGTGTTGAAATATACAGTATGGGAGAGGGGTTTAGATAAAAATGGTATTAAGAAAACGTAATGAGAACCCAGATACTGATAAACTTGTTTCTTTGAACAACTTAGTACCCAAAAGAAGTTATGGCAGAAGTTGTGTGACAAGCATAGCAACTAGTTGCTGATACCATAGCTGGTATTCCCAAAGTTATGTTCATGTTAAGCCAGTGTCATGGCTCTGTTAGTTACTGATCTAATACATATCTTAAACTGAATAAGCCTTATCCCACAGAGAGAGAGACTATCTGTATGGAGACCATATACACCATGTATTTATCCACATGCATACATACACAGAGTTAAATAAACATATTTTTCTATTTTTGTTCATTTTTTACTCTTAGGCATTCATTTATTTGCACACTTTATTTCTTTCATGGAAAATGACCTGTTATTCTTCCTGTAAGCATGCCTGAGTAAAAATAAGAACTGAGAGCCTATAGTTGAAGTGACTGATAACATTCTCTTGTCTGGTAGAACTGGTCTAATGGAAATATAGGCACAGCTTGATAACTGTGTCATCAATGCATTTCAAGTAGTATTTCTATGTGGTGTATAAAATAGCTAGATCATATTAGGGGAATTTCGACAAAAGGATGTTGAAATATTTTGAGATTAAGACAACTTTCTACATGTGAATTCATTTTAAGAGTATATTAACTTTCTTATTTACGTAAATATTTGGGCTTGGAGTTTACAGTATAAAGAAATTTTCTAGAGGAGCAGTCTGTTTTAATGGTTGATTCACATAAAAGTGCTCGATATTCACTGGCTTTCCTTCTCAGCGTTTTTCATAGCTTGAAATACCTAGGTAACTATTCCTTCCCTAAAATAAACAAAGGAAGCTAATAAAAACAAGATAGAGATTAATGTGAAAAACACAACTTCTCTACTGGAATCTTAAAAAAATAATTATGACATTTTTAAACTTTCCTCTTAATACACATTACATTCTTAATAAACATTTTGGTTTTACCAATAATAATTTTACTGATCTAGTATAACTTGAATGCACTTACAGTTAATCTCTCATTCAGGATTAGGAGAATGGGTCCATTGAATTAATTATTTCTCATAATAAATAGTTCCAAAAGGGTATATCATACATAGTGTATGTAGAAATATCAGTTTTATAATTGATTCTTTTATTTTGGTGGTAGATTTCACATTCTTTAAAAATATTGTATTTAGCACACAGAAATAATTTCTCAGGTAAAGAGAATTATGTAAGAAATGTTGAGTTCTAAGTTTCATTTGCTTGCAGATTCAAAACAGCTTTGCAAACTAAGAGGATGAGAAATCATCTTTGGAAATCACAAGGGCAGTTACTTAAGTAGATCTGGTTATTGATGTAATGAGGCTTTTCATTTCAGATGTGATTTTTTTTTAGAATACTGTTGCAAAAATTATGGAATTATGACATTTCTAACCATAACCCAATGCCCACAGGTGGGCTACTGGTGAAAGAGCATGTTCATAAGTACTTGCACAGCAGTTTTGTGGGTTTACACGTGCAATCAGCTTTAGGCATGCCAGGTGTAAGATGGGAGGTTGAAGGGATGAACCTGTATGATTCAGATACTGCCCAACAGGAACATTTACATTCTTAATATTAGGAGTTAATATTTTTTCCAACTTAGTTTTGTATATTCTTTTTTACTCTCCTCCAGAAAATCTATACTGAGAAGAGAGAATTGCCATTTTTGATGTTTTGGTGTTTTTTTCCATAGTTGAAATACGTAGAAAATAATTATTAGAATTTTGTTGGTCTTTTGTTTATTTAAAGGTGTTAGTTTCTGTCTTTGTGCTTGGAGTTTTATGCTGATAATCTTAAATATTTTCTACGATAATTTTAAGCTTTGAATTTTGAAAGAAAGGCTCTTTTCTTCCTTATCAGGAAGAGTTTAAGTGTAACGCAGCTACATCTCACCAGGTCACTCCAGACTGGTGACACTCCTGTGTACAGTTCAGTGAGAAGCTTGTACTGAATAGAAGAAAAAGGACCTTTTCCATGACATTTTTGCACTCCCAATGAAAACCTGTTTAAAGGTTAATGCTTCTTCTCACTCTTTCTCTCTTTATTGAGGAAATTAGGAAATGACATTATGTCTGAAGCATATGTGGGCAGTTATTAACACTTCCATCAAAGATTGTACAATCATTAAATAATGTTTAGATCAAATTCATGTAAATTTCACTCTGCAGGCTGATCTTTCTGTGTGGGAAAAATAACACTGGTCAAGAAGGCATTATAGAACAAAAACAAACTATTGCCAAAATAGATTTTTAAAAAATTAGCTTACTCCATGAGAACCAAGTGCCTTCTGCAGCACCTGCTGAGGCAGTTGTAGGCAAGTGATGGTGTCCAGTTACCCAAAACAAACAGGAGGGGTACCTGCTCAGGCAGCTTGCACCTGTGGGTTTGTCCACATTCCCTGTGGCAAAAAGTTCATTGCTTTTATTCAGAAAATACTTTTGGTGCCTCCTTCCAGTTTCAGTTTGAGATTTAGAATTTGTATGCATCAAAACAGTTCCTCCTTTGGGTATACCTGATTTATATCTCTGATGTGTTTGCTCATGAGATGGGCGCAGCCTCTTGTCCAAGGTGTAGAGTGATCATGCAGTAGGCAACAGGCAGAAAGTGGAACACAAAAAACTTCTACATTGTTGGAAAACCATTTTCACTATAGGGCTGGTTTAACTATATGATTTCGCCATGGCAAAAAGCATCCAGGAGATGTGTGGAATCTGCATACTCGAAAATGCTTAAAGCTCACGTGGCCAAGGACCTGAGCAGCCTGCTTTGGCTGGACATGTGTAGAATAGGGTGTTTATAAATGGCCTTCAGGCACCCCCTCAGTGTATTTTGTCCAACAGTTCTGAGCTCTGCCTGCAAGGTGCATTGCTTGAATGAGTTGTGTGTTACATGTCAGGGAAGTGGGTTTGATAAAGATAGTTCTCTGTGGAAGGGAAGGCAGCACAAGTTAACTGTTTTATTGTACAGAATTACTTTTTGGGCCACTTTTAGAGATGAGTGACATAAAACTCCAGCACGTTATGCAATATGAGTAGCCTCAGTAGAGAACATGAGTATTTGCCTTGTGTTCCCCATAAGAGAACAATACCCTTCTATGGCTAATCCAGGCTGCAGTTGATTGAGTTAGATTTCTGCTGCTGAGATAATTGGACACTGTTTCAGAAACGCCTGAGAATTTCTTGGGGCCTGTAACACAAGTTACCATACAAGGTTCCCAGTGTGCTGTCCTCTAAACACACAGTGCTCTGTGAAAAGAGTGCTCCAGCCATCCGGAATGATCAGAGTAACCCCGTATGTAAATGTGACCTTCCCCCTGCCTCACAGAGCTGCTGTGTCTGGGGCTGACTGTCACTCACAGAAACACTTCCTTTCATTTGATCAAGTCTTGAAAACAAGTAGGAAATATGAAATTTCTCCTCCTTCTTTTCCAATGATCCAAACCATTTTATTTCTTCTGGCCTTCCTTGAGATAATGTTCTGTGAACTGCTTGGTGAGAGAGGAACTGCTAGTGTGGTATGAACTGTAAAGTGGCATTTATGTAAGAGCTAGAAACCCAGAGTGATCTAATTATGTGCAGATGTAACACTTGTGTTTTTTTCTTTTTTGAAATTGTGCTAATGATTTTTTGTTTTGTTAGTTTTATGGTAAATAATTTGATTCTTATATTGGTCTGCAACATACTCCTAGTATTGAGTTAATAAAAATCTGAATTAAAAAGCATATGTGCATTTAATTTCCAAGCAGTTCTTAATATGAATCATTGACTCATAAAGAATGGTGGCTGTAGTTAGTATGCTGAATATTCTGGTGCTTAATTCATTTGATTTTAAGTTTCCAGTTTATTCATTTGTGGTAGCATTTAAAAACATCTTAGCTTACTCCTCATTTTCCTTAATGGAACTAAGTTGTGGGGCTGTAAGCTGCATTACTTTCTTAACAGCATATTTAATATTATTCTGTTATCCCTGACTGGTCAAATTGGCACATCCTTAAAACAAAATGAAATGTAATTCACTAATGGAATTTTTCCCAACTATTTCTGGAAGGAGTGTAAATCCAAAGATTAGGAGAGAAACATTAATCACATTATTTCATTATTGTTTTTTCTTAATTCATCAGAGAATTAACACAGTAGGAGACCAAAATTGCAAATATTGCAGCTGCTTAAAATGGATTAATTCAATAATGTTTCAGTAACTCTGATGGTAAATTGGTCAATTTTCCCCTTGTTCCCAGATATTTGGAAAATCAAAAGGAAGGAAACATAGGAAGGAAGAAAACATAAGTTGAGCTAAAAAATAGCCGAGCATTTGTGTTATGGTGTTAAAATTGTTGTTTCTTCTTTCTTTTTGTGAATTTCTACCATCTTCCATAAATGACAAACAGCACTTTTTAAGCATCTCAACATTCTGTATGGGATATGGATGGATCTGTGTTTCATTTTGAATTATATTATGATTCTTGAAAATTTCTGGGTCACTCACATGGCTAACACAGTTGGTTAGTACTGGAATTATTTTGAAGATTAAAAAAATTGAGCAAGGAAAAATTACAAAAGTTGTTGAACAAACCACAAATTGTGATTGCAGTAGTAATATCTTTCAGACTGATAATTTACTTCTTAGATGTTACTTAGTTTTGAATTTTAACCATATAGTATGGGCTAGTTTTTCATAAAGAAAAAAGTAAAAAGACTTCTGTCAATGAATGTTCACTAAGTTATCTGTAGAAATGAAAGGCCTGAGCACATTCTGGTTTACAGAAATCAAGTGTCATTCTGATATCCATGTGACCCGGCTGTACTTGGTGAATTTATTCCTGCAGCCTGTCTTGGGGCTGTTTTTAGAGATACGGTTTAAATTAGTCCTTAAACAGTTACAGAAGACTGTATTGTGCATACAGACATAAATTAATGTATAAGGGTACCAAATATTTCTACAGTGCAAATTTTACAAATCACTCATCACGCTTTTGACCAGTTGATTAGACTAAGAAAGGGGAAAACATGAGTTAAAAATAGAGTTACATAGTATAAGATGCAATCCATTAGAAGCCCAAAACATAATATGTCACATTCTGATACCAAATGTTTCTGTGCCATTTGAGGACAGATGGTGAAAACTTTCTGTTCATTCTTTCTTTACAGAACAATAGATGGTAGTGTTAAACTTGCAGATGAATTCTGTGCCTATAAATCATGGCATTTTTAGTCTCATCCTTCAGTCTCTTTTAGAGTTGATATAGTAGTGTCATATCTGGTCAAGGATACTTGTTTGATAAGCACTCCCTATGCATATATATTACATTCACAGGTCTTCCAAAATCTTAGTTTAAAAACTGATTTTAATCTTTTATCCTTCCAGCCTTCTTGGTTATCACTAACCGCAGAAACACTTATGGATATCCCTGTTAGTCACATAATTATTCCATCCAGACCTTTGCAGTATATAGGGTAGAGAGGGCCTGCTGTACATACCAAGAGCCTAACTCTCTTTTCTTATATTCTTACATTTAATGTAGGAGGATGAGGTAATGAGGTGCTGCAGTAATATTTTTTCTTCCTCTGGTTAAGTGATTAATTTTTCTTTTTCTAGATTCATAGAGTAAAATATAAATTAATATAGTTTGCTATACTTTTTTAAGCATTTAGTTAATTCCAAAGTGAGAACTGTCCTATATTAGTATGACCTTCTGAGAGATCTTATAGGAGTAGTATTGATCAGTGACACAAGTTTTAGAAATAATGCACAGAAGCAGCCAGAATCTCAGCTGAAGTCTGTATAAATCTCATTTGTCTCTCAGTTGGAGTGATGCTGATGTTGCAATACTTATGCAAAATGGGAAAGAACTTGGCTACTTTCATATCTCTAAATTTAGTGTGTGGGTG
>WAAE01030194.1:0-16219 GCA_013400495.1 Nicator chloris | reverse complement strand
ACTGTGAAGGAAACACTGTGTTTGAGCTCATGCTTGGACATCCGCTGTAGGCACGAGTCTCTCTTGTGTGTGTCACCTGGAATTTGTTTGATTCAAGACAGGATGCAAATAGGAAACATGTTTGTTTCTTTCCATATGTGTTGACAGCGTAGTCCAAAATAGATCCTCAAGAGCCCCTGGGGGTACATGTGAAGGGGATACAAAGCCTGATAATTTTTACAAATCAAGTGGATTCAAACTTCCAAAAACAGCCCATCCCACCCCATTCCACTTACCCCTCCCTCAAACAAAAAAATCACACTGTGAATAAGGCTTTTCTCTTAATTTTAGAGTAAAACTTGCTGACCATATAATTGATGCAATATCTATTATTCTAATCAAGCTGTTTTAATGGGTTTAACTTTCTCTTAATAAGATATAAAACATAACAGTCTTGAAATTTACCTAAAATATGCTCCTGTTGATCTGAATTCAATTTTAAATTGTTTAGACTAGATTTACTGTTTATTATAATCCAGGCATTTCTTCATGACCTAATAAATGCCATTTATTTTCCAGATCTGTTTTCTCCTGTTTGCTGTTCTCTACATAGTTTCCTACTTTATAATCACAAGATACAAAAGGAAAGCAGGTAAGCATAGAATTTTTAATATGTCAAAAAAATTTGTTTTTCAAAGAAATAGATGATTGTTTTCTTGTCCATCTCCACGAGGAAAGTGGAAGAAACAGAACTGTTTGTTAGGCTGCTGTTCTGTGGCAGCCTGGATTGACCTTATTGTGTATGGCAGCCTAAGTGTTAACTGCTTTGAGATGAAAGAAGGGCGTTAATGTCAAAGTAAATGCTTCTGCCTCCCTTGCCTTGAGATCCTGTTGTTCTCCTTTCACATCAGCTTTTCCAGAATAAGTATCTTCAGCTGGGTTTTAGCAGCAAAATCAGGTTCGGAGCTTTTGCTAGTAAAGTGAAAGGTTGCCAGTGCTACAGAAGGGAAGTAGCATTATTTCTTCAAAAAGTTGTGCTCTGATCAGGTACAGTTATTATTTCAGCTGTCTTAATCTTTTTCTTGCGACTTCACCACTGAAGTTTAGAAAATACCTTGAGATAATACTCTATTTTTTTTCCCTTTGGAAACCTTGTGTAGTTTCCATTCTAAAACTAGTCTGGAGGAAGCCCTGTAATTTTCTTCAATATTTTTTCTAAAGACAAATAGTGTAAAAATTGGTATAAAATCACAGAATCTTTGACTCTTGACAGCTTATCTGGGACCTTGGTGCTTAATAGCAGCCAGACTGTAGAAACATTCTTGTGTATGCTGATTTTGGAGCTTTGAACTTTATTGGAAACTGTTTATTGAGTAACCTGTGTCACGATAGAGCTGTTTTCATGGATGGATTCATGTTTTAAAAAGTCAACTTTTCGTGGAATTTAATTCCTTGAAAGAAAGGTACATCTCCGTAAACGTAGGAAGTAAGACAGATACTATCTTCTGATCCTGATACGTATTTTGGACATTACAAAGCTACTACCATTTGGAGATGGAGAAAAACAGGAAGAGGAAACTAGTTTGGCAAACACTGTTGGATGCAAAGACACTTTTATTACCTTGTGTTGGCAGTTGATCTCCTCAGCTAGGAAGAGGAACTGCTCTGCAGCTGTCCTGACTGTATGAAAGCTTTGTGAGCACGTACTTAGGCACACTCTGTAGCCTGCTACGATCTTCCTGATGAGGGATGTTTGAAGAGTTAACAAATCTGGAACTCTTTCAGGACAAATTGTTCACTGCTTTTCCAAGAAGCTTTTTAGCCAAAATGATTCATAAGAGACTTTGACTCAGTCTTTCAAAACACCATGAGGTATCCATCAGAAACCCAACAACTTCAGGTTCTTTCACAGAAGAATTGAAAAATAGCATGAGGTTATTGACTGTGTGTTTATTTCAACTGTGTGCATGGCTCTTAAGAACTTAAATTTATTTTAAAATTTAAGAATAAATAAAGTCAAGTGTTCTATCTCCTATGGAAAATAGGAAAAACTTTAGAATGCTGAGTGTTAAATCATTTCAAATTCAGAAAATTTTATTTGAAAATGCCTACATTATTTCAGATCTAGAAATGCTTACATTTGTGTACTGATGTGCACAGAGAAGGGTGTAAAGAGTAAATGAAGGATGTATTAGTGATTCATCTGAGTTAAATGTTGATATTGTTCCAAAAAGATTATTTTAGTGAAGTATTAAGTGAGAGGAGTAAGTGAATAAAAATGGTCTAAAATGTAAAGTATCAGAAGGAAATAATGATACCTTAAATCTAAAACAAATAACAAGAATATAACCACCTCTCCTTCTTCCCCTCCCCCAAATCCCCAGGACTCTTGGGAAGAGGGGTAAATAAAGGGAAACAACTGAGTAGTGATCACTGTTGTTCTGGCTATGCTTTCTTGTTTTAAAAAGACATTTATACTGCAAATGATTTCTAGCAGTAGTTAGGACAGACTCCTAGACTTTGCTGTAGCTTGCCTGCTCTCTGTGGTTCCAGAGATGCCCAAAGGGGCAGTTTCTGGCAGTAGCTGTGGCTGTAGTAGTCTGAAACGTGTTTGCCATAGAGTCCTCTCAAGAGGTCTCCAAGAAATTTTGATCTGCATATTTAAATAAAATGAAATAACTTTGTTGTTACATTGATTGAAAAGAGTTTGACTAGCAAAAAAACAGGGTGAGAGTATTAATTTTTGGAAGGAACCTTCTTAAAATATTGATGCTCATAAATTGTATCGTTACATCTGAATTTTAATTGTAAATTAAAATTATTCCTATCTATATATGTTTTAGTCTGAAGAAAGACAAGTGAGTATTGAATATAACCTGATGTAATTTAATTTTCAGATGAGCAAGAGGATGAAGATGCCATCGTTAACAGAATATCGTATGTATAGCTCTTTTTGGCAGAACTTCTTTTCCTGAGTGTATTGTTATAATAGGAATCTTCTGTGCTTCCAAATAAATAAGAATCTATTTGAAATATTTAAATGTATTTTAAACAGACTGCTAGAGGGTCAGGGAAAAGGATTTGATCTAGTGGCACCTTGAAGTTACGAAAAGTGTTAGGAAAGTTTGGCCTAGGCCTTTTTTCACCTGTGGTTCTGCTGGTAGGCATGAAGTTGGTCAGGATATTGCATGAGGACCTGATGCAAGAGGTGGAATTGAGTGCAAGACCTGCATTTAGGTCTCTGAAATGTAGGTGTTTAGATGGGAGGTGTTGTAAGTTGCCACAGCAGTTGATGGAAGGCCTGTGAAGGGAGGCAGTGCATCCTGCTAAGACAGTTAGCTCTCTCTGAAGGAGGTATCTTTGATCATTGTAACAAAGCTGCAGAAAGGTAACAAGTGGAAGACAAGCACTTGCCAGACTTACTGGTCTGCCAGCAACTCTCTCCTTATCCTCTTCCTGTGTAAAGTTAGATATGAATATCTCCTGTTTGAATATGCCTCAGGATGTACAGAACCTCGGTGGCTGTTGCTGCCCTCTCCATTACACCATTGGCTGAACCACGTGAATTGGCTCCTTCTGTGTTACAGTGTTCTTGGCTCTTCCCTGGTGGAGCTGTCATCCCCTTGGAAGGAGAGCTTGGAGAAAAGTGTTGTTGTAAATATAAAATGTTCTTTTTTCTTTCAGCCTAAGCTTTTTAAATGTGCATATTATTTTCCTAAAAGCAATCACTCTCAAACATATGTAAATAGATTTTTCTTCACATGGCATAATTGTCAGGACTTGAGGTGGTGGAGGGATGGAAAACAAAGCCAAAGTGCTGTAGCACTTTGCTGTAGCTTTAAGTTTCCCAGTTCTGGCTTAGAATACTTAAACATCCTTAAATAAAAGAAAAAATCTCGTAAGCCAACAACAATAACATAAGAATATTTTTAAAGTTAAAATTAGTCACTCATACTTTCTAAGTATTGTATGAATGAAAAATGGATTTGTACACTATTAAGGAAAAGTAAGATTTCTCTAAGCAGCTTACAGATGCTCCTGTTGTAGGGATTTCTATTTATTTATTTTGTCATGCAATTTTTAGTTGAGAATTATTTTAAATTTTATTATAGCATTAGATTAGTTCTGTAAGAATGTTTTGTTGATCCTATTTTTTTAAGGACACAGTTCTTTTTAATGCCACAAGAAGGCATTTGGTATAAGTTGTATTTGGGATCTAAAAAGAATGAGCTTAAATATTTGAAGCATTTTTGACAATTTCTGTATATTGACTTTATATCTACGAGATGATAACTTGAATAACTCCTTTGTGGAAAAAACCAACTTTTTTTTCAGTTTGGTGTTCAAATATTTATGTATAATTGTACTCTTTAGTTGTCAGAACGTTGTTCTGCTTTTAAAAATCGTACTAAAAATAGAGAAATGGAATCTTTTTTTCTTGTGTATACGTCTGTGGGAAATTAAAACTGACAGAGGAGACTTGTGAAAAGATATTTAATGAACTCCAGTAGTTTAACCTTTGCATTACAGTGGAATTGAATGCATGCATGTGTCAAGAGAGTAATCATGGTAGTTGGTAAAAACGAATTATTTATACTGGGTTCTGTAAACTGTTTTAAATTTGCTTTTTGAAAGCCAATGTTTTGGAAATCCCAGTTTCTCCTGCCCGTTTACCATGTAAGAATGTGTTGCCTTTAGACACTGATTAACAGGTAATTTAATTACTTTTTCCCCTGCTGTTCAGAGCATATTGGTGGTAACAGTGGTACATTTCTTTAAATTTCAGGCTGTTCTTGAGCACCTTCACTCTAGCAGTTTCAGCTGGTGCAGTCCTGCTTCTACCTTTCTCAATAATCAGCAATGAGATCCTGCTTTCTTTTCCACAAAACTACTATATTCAGTGGTTAAATGGCTCACTAATTCATGGTTAGTACTCAACATAATGTAATTAAAATGAATGTCTTCATTAAACGTGCACAGATATGTCATTTTCAAACTGATAACTCATTTTCATTTAGTATGCTAATTATTAACGTGCTGTTGGCTAGTTGGTTTTGCTGCTGTGTGATATATCACAAAAGACTGTCTTACCTGTTCTGTTCTTTTTTTTTAAGAATTTTGCAGACTTGAACCAAATTCACTGCTTTGAATATTAATGTAAATAAGAGCTACTTGAAGCTAACTTGAAACACGCTGTTCGCACTTCTTTATGTTAAGGCAAGATTCATATGCCTTTCTCTTTATGATGTTACCTATAAATTCTCAAAATAAAGAACATGTTTTAAGAAACTTACTAGCTGTGGGCAGCTTGGAATAGATAGTTAAATTCATTTCTTAGTGATTTACGTGCAAACAAAGAAAATTGTGGAACGTAAGTATTGTGATAAAGATGTGCAATAAAATATCTGGTGAAAACAGGAAATTCTTTTCTAGGTTTGTCTGCAGAAAGTATGTTCAGTATGTGAAACAATTTATTTAATCTGGTACAAATAATTTACAGGTTAACTGTGGTGTCCTCTTTAGTCTTGTGAAGAGAGAGCAATTTGGCTTTGGAGGATTTTTCTCTGGAAGGTGTATGCTTTTTGCTAAATGTCTAATAATCACACAGCAAATTCATGAATTTCCAGATCCCTGACTTGCAAGGACACTTTTTTTTTTTGTGAAGTGACAAGTGATGTTTGTAGGACATAAAGGAATAATTCTTCACAGCAGGGATAGTTGTACAATGGAAAAGGTTGTCCAAAGACACTGGAAATCTTGAAAGTTTTCCAAAACTTAGGTGGCCAAAGCCCTGAGCAACCTGGTGGCACCTGCAGTTTGGCTTTCTAAGAGCAGATAAGACTATGTGACTTTACAAGCTCTTTCTAGTTGAGTTGTTTTATGACCTGTTTTGTGACATGTCATGGGGAATTGCTAATTTGGTGTGTCTCCAACATGGGAGGAAAAAACCCAAGCTAAATAAATTTTTCACGTGGATTTAGCTGCTTAGACATTTATATTCTTTACTCCCAAACATGAGAAAAAAAATCATTGGAAGATAATCCTTCCGTGTCTGAATAATCATTGGAAAAAAGGTAATAAAATCCATCAGAGACTGACAATTATATAATAACCAGTTCAGAAGTTTTTACTGTCACTTGTTGCTTCAGAAAATTGGGGTTAGTAAAAAATCTGCTGAAATAGTTGCTGTTAAATAGGAAAGCCTTTCAATTTGCCAGTGACCATTTTTTAATGTGATGATGTTTGAAAATACCGCTTTATGGATACACAATATAATTTATATTTCGTAAGTCCAGGAGCTAACGAGGAGGGGAATTCAGCATCTCGGTGTTTCCAGGTGCGTGTAGGGGCAGGTGGGACCGCGGCGAACATTGCCCGGGTCCCGGCGGGGTTTGGCTGGGGCGGGCCCGGAGCCGTTCCCTGGGCCGAGGGCGCCCCCGCGTGGCGCTGGCCGGGATGGCCCCGCGCGGGCTTGGGGAACCTGCGCGGCTTTGGGAGCTCGCGGCAGCAGCTCCCGAGCTGGCAATGCTCACGTCCCCGTCACACTCTGCCTACACAGCCTTCACCTACGGTTTGTCTACTGCTTTCAAATGTTGTCAAATCGGAGCACTCGTGTTGCTGTAAAACGGTTTTTCTAGATTTATGACTTACAGCTATCGTCTAATGTCCTTGAACCTGACACTGAGGGATTTTATTCTCTAGATTGTTGCATTACATCTGGCAAATAAAAAGGCAAAAAATGTATTCCTCAGACTTTTGAAACGAGGCAGAAAGGGCAAACCTGGACCACTATAAACACTCTTACCTAATTAATACGTGCGGAACGAATCCAGAACTAGTTCTGGCAGCGGTGTTCCCCTGTGCTGCTTTTGGGTACAACCACCAGGTGGGGGTAAAACGTAATGAAACTGCCATGAATAAGAAAAATGGGAAATTGCTCAGGGTCTAACCTGTTTGCCAAATACTGAGAAATTTTTAATTTTTATGTTTTATTAACTTATTTTGTGGGGAGCAGTCTTAGGTCACTACAAATGCAAAGGAAAAAATTCTAATTGACTGCTTAAAAGCTTTTCTATATGTTGATGTCTGCAAGTGTCCAATGCAATTTTATGATGCAGTCAGTATAATAGAAAATAATTACTTTTCTGGGTCTATTTTAATTTGATTTCTGAACTATCAAATTAGGATAAGAAATAGAGAAGATCCTTACTTTGAGGAAAGTGCATGTGTGTGTCAGAACAGCATTGTCTTTGCCTCCTAACTTTATGTGCCTATTGTAGCTCTGTAGTTTAATATTCTGTAAATGTGGTTCCTATATGCTACTAATGTGTAAATTTCTGGATTTTAACTTTTTAAAAATCACCCTGGATGTGCACCAGTCTCCCCTCCCTTAAAATGCTCAACATACTCTGCAGCTCCTGAGTGCTGTTTTATGTTGTAAGATACTCCTGTAGTAGAGTTGCTGAAATTAGGACAAGCAGGTATTCAGCTTTGCATTAGGTAGCTGAATGCACTCTGTCTTCAGTTAGAGAAAACTGCTGAAATAAGACTCCTACCCCCATCAAGTTGTATTGCTACTCTTCCTCTGGTGTCTTTTTTTGGGGGAAAGAAAAAAAGTGCAGACTGCTGGAGTTAATGTCCCCTTGTAAGGGCTGTTAATGACATTCTTGCTGATGTTGCTATGCCTGAATGTTTCTCGAATGGTAACAGGAGCTTCCTGGCAAAGCAAATTCAAAAGGAAAAATCCCCCTCTTTGTTAACTGGAGTTTAGCCACCTCTAGGCAGTCTGTTTTCTTTAGCAAATGAGTGTTATATTTCACACATCTTTTGGAATTTTCTTGTTTTGTTTTCTGTAGCCTATTTGGCTGAGTTTGGTTGCTGGTGTCCTGCTGCTGTCAATTGCTGAAGACATTCTCTTGACCCCCTGTCCCCCTCCTCCCCTCTAGCTTTTATTTCTCCTTCAAATTTGAATGCTGTCATTTAAGGAAAAGAAATAAATGGAGAAACATTTTTTTGAGAGGGTATAGGCAAAAACCACTGCTGACTTTTTAACATTTGTATCTAATTCAGAATTTTCTCTTGATAATGAATACCCTGGACATCCAGTAAATGTCTTTTTCCTTCCCTAGTGTTTACAAAATGGCCAGTTTCAAAGAGGAAAAGGAACAAACCTGTACATGGAAAGAAGGAAACAAACAAAGCTGTTAGTTCAAATTTTTTTATCATGGAGGAATATGCTTTTTTGAGTGATATTCGGGTGATATAACACAGTCCTGCAGAATTATGTAAATATGTGTGTTTTTGGGAAGGTGGGGAACAAAACCTCTTTTTCTCTGCAGACTTCTTTTTTTTAGGATGCAGAACACGTGACAGTAGTTAGACCTGTTAGCTACTAAATTGCAGATAAGCTTCTACTTTTATAAAAAAGAACCTCTGCATCCTGCATGACTTCTGATAGGATGATTGATGATGTATTCATGTTTAGGCACCAGAAACTGGCTGTTTAGAAAGTGTTCAGCTTAGAAAATCTTAATAGAGCAGATACCCTAATAGAGCTTAGTTATGACTTCAGGTTGTTTTCTAAACCCTTTCTCTTCCTGCAGATGTCACATGTGTCTTACAGATGTCCTTGTTGTAGTCAGTTCATTTTTTGCATAGATCACAGAATGGTTGAGGTTGGAAAGAGCTCTGGAAATAACCTGCTCCAAACAGGGTCAGTCAGAGAAGGCTGCTCAAAGCACTCCCCTTTTAGGTTTGAGTATGTTGAAGGATGGAGATTACAAAACCCGTTTTGTAGCAGGGCAACCTGCTGTACTGCTTGAGTACAGTGGCAGTGGAAAATGTTTGAGATTTTTAGTTTGGTTTTTTTCTTTCCTTTTATAAGTAAGTAGATTTTACAATTTTTCAATTCATGCTCATTGCCTCTCCTCAACTCAGTGGGTACCCCTGTGAAGATCTGACTCTGTTTTTCTTTCTTCCTCCCTCATCAGATATTTATATACCTTGATAAAGTCTCCCTAAGTCCTCACTTCTCTGCTCTCTGTCCATTTGTCTGGCCTGTTGAGGTTCATCAGAGTTGCAGGACACTACTGCTCCCCATTTTGTCTCTTGAACAGATTTGCTGGGGATGTGCCTTCTCCCATCACCCAGGTCACTAACAAAGATGTTTAACAAAGGACTCCCTGAGGTGTCCATACCACTGGTGACACAACCCTGGGTGCCCAGAAGCTCAGCCAGTGTTCAGTCCACCTCAGACTCCACTTACCTTGCCCATACCTCATTAATTAAGCTATGAGGGGGTTCATGGGAGATGGTGTTGAAAGCCTTATAAAGTTAAGATAAAAATATCTGCTGCTCACCTCTTGCCTACTGAGCCAGTCATCCCATTGTGGAAGGCTGCTATTACTGTGATATCTTCTGATTTGGAGGTGATGATGGCATTTATGTACTGCTCATGTTAAAATCCATGGTTTGCTTGAAAAGATGTGGGAGGAAGGGAGTTTACAGAACAGGATTTTGTAAGATTGACTGAGAACAGTAAAATACTTTTGTACTGAGAACTTCTACAGTGGTTCTCTAAAGAATCTTCCATGAGATTGTGGAAGTGGTATACCTGAGCTTGTAGTCTGTCTTCCAAGGCTTCAGACATTTGCTGTTGAAAGGTAAGTTTTACCAGTTTTGTTTGAAGATCATTATGCAGAGAAATGGATATTTTTCAGCAATGACCTGTAAATAACTATATCCATAAGCCCCTGGCACTTGTAAATATATTACATTGTTAGATGTAAGGGAGGAAAATGTTATATATTTAGCTGTGACACTTATAATGTAAACAACTTATTGTTCATTTCAGGTTTGTGGAATCTTGCCTCTCTATTCTCAAATCTATGTTTGTTTGTGTTGATGCCCTTTGCGTTTTTCTTCCTGGAATCAGAAGGATTTGCTGGCTTAAAAAAGGTAGGAAAACACTATTAAATACAGAATAATTGCAGTGTACATTTCATTTTCAGCCCTTGTTTCTGATGAAACTGAAATTACAGATTGGGGAAGATTTGCTGCTGGCATGTGTGTGTTTATGTGAAGGTGTATTTACAGCTGCACACTGGCACAGGCCAGGTATACAGGGGAACAAGGGACTCCTTCAAAGCTGTGTGTACTGAAAGAAAGAAAATTACTTTTTTAAAAAATAATGAAATTATTCAGTCAAGATTTTATTAATTGGAAGATGATTCTGTTGGGATGTTAAAAGAAGAGAAGGTTCAAGAAATGCACTAGAAATAAAATAAGGAAAAGGACAGGTTTCTTGCTAATGGGAAGAGTGATTAAATAACAGATGACTCTGAGAAAACAAGCTTGATTTGTGAATTTAAACATTACAGACATCCCATAAAAGGTTCAAATATGGTCAATATTAACAATAATATGTTAAAAAATTTGTCTTATAATACTCAACTTACCTGAATATATTCAGGTTGAGAGAGCCGACTATTTCAGTGAAGCAGAGAATTTGGCAAAGCAATTTTTGAACAATAAGATGAAAATAATTGTATAAATATGTGAACTAAAGAAATATAGTAAAAAATTACTATAATGGCAGGCACATCAAAATTAATTTCTAATCATAAATATCAGATTAAACTGGAATGACTGTCTGGGGACCAGTTGTAGCACTTTTCCATTAATCTTTATCATCCAAATGATTACACTTTTGTTTTTAATGATACTACACTAGAGGGAATTCTGCTCCCTTTGGATGACAATTGTCAGAAAGCAAAGGGTCTTGGACAGTGATCTTGAAATCTGGAGAATTAAAATGAATTAAAGATGGATACAAAAGACCATGAGTCAATGAAACATGGCATGTAACGTAGAGCCACAAGGTGATAATTGTGTTTGGAAGGAAAACATCATTCCTGGTTGCATTGACAGGAACTGGTGTGAAGGCAGTGAAGTTGCCATTTTGGTTCTTTATGGGATTAGGGAAAGCTCAATGGAAATGCTGCATTCAGGTTGGGATTTTTGGACTCACTTGAGAAAGAAACAGAGGACAGCAAAACAAACAAACAAACAAAAACAACTTAGGAACTACTATATGAAGGAAAATTTTATTCAGAGAGAATAATGTGGAGAAACTGAGACTTTATTCCACAGCAGAAGGTACTGGTGGATTACAGCAATGCAGCTGTGTTAGATAACACCTGCAGGGCCTGGCCCAGGTGGAGTGTAAATGTTGTCTAATCATAAATATCCTGACAGCAAAATGCTGCAGCATTGCTGTGCATTGACCAAACTGCAGAAGTAGCAAGGCAACTTCAGTTATGAGTTTGGGTGACCAAAGGAATGCATTCAGCTTCCAAGGAGTTTGGTGATGGGCTGCTGTGTTTGACTTGTCTGTCTTGGCTGGAAAACACTTTCCATTCTTCTTCATTCACTTCAGGTATCTACAGGGCTGAGAGCTTTTAGCATCTCTGTCCTTCCAGTTTTCATGTGGAGGCCACTCCATTTCCTTTTTGACGTTGAAGTATCTAGCCACAGCTAATATTTCTCTTTTCTTCTAAAAAAATATGTTAACTGATTTCACTAGGGTTTGTTTCCTTCAATCCAACAAAACCAAGGGATTCTCTCCATTAGCATATTGGGTAAAGTTCTTCTGCTGGTAGAGTTCTGTTGGCTCCAGCAGATGCTTTGTGTATCCCAGTTACATGAAACTTGCACTTTACATGAAACTTTTAATGGTTAATGTATAACTTTCTTATGGTGGTGGCTATCAATAAATCTCATTCAAGATAAATCAGATCACCATTGCACATTTATGCTTGAAAGCATTTGTGAGATGAGATGGATAAGATAGAACCATAATCTTCTGTGGATGCCAGGGAAAAGGTGATTGTTGGTGCTTTAGAGTTTGCTTCTACATGGGGGCAGATGAGATCAGATTTTAGTATCAAAACCTACTTATTGGAGGGGAGGAAATTCCATTTTGATTTTTTTTTTTCCTAAATTTTGAGTTCTGGGTGTTTTTGAAACATCCCAAAAGCCAAGCGTGATTCCTGGTACAAATACTGCAGGCCTTTATGCAATGTCTGTTCTACCTCACTGCTCTGTTTAAAATTATCCAAAATGATGGAATTGTTTTGCTGGTTTGGAGTGAGCCTTAAAGCTGCTGCTCAAGATTCAGAAATTGTAATATGAACACACCTTGTCTTTGATTGCTTTTCTTGGAAAGTAAGTGGCAGATGGCACTTCTGGACCAAGGTGATAGTTAAAATTAAATGCGCTGTTCTTTTCAGATGCTGTTGTAGATAAAGGATTCTACTTGTAAGAATTGCTCTGTGTGTTTTAAAGAATTACATTACATAATTGGGTGATTAGAATCTGGGAAAATTTGTGATTAATCAAACTCATGATTACATGTAAGGTTTTCAGTTCTAGCATCTGCGAAGGAAGGGTATTTCCCATCAGTTTTTACTTTCTGTAGATTTTTGTCATGTTTCTTACTTCTTTTCCAAGAAGATTTTGGAACCATGATTACTTTGTAGAATTTTGGTATTTGAACAAATTATTTTGTGTAAATTTTTTAAAAAAGTCATGTTTTGTCATTCATCACATTAAACTAATGGACCAGAGCGATAAAACATTGTTCAAATGCTATTAGTGTTCACTAGAAAAATCAGGTTTTAGTGATCCCAGTTTAAAAGAACATTTCATACATTTGGCAAAACTTGTAGCATTTAAGAGAAGAATGATCTACTGTAAATGTGAAGACATTCAGTAAAGAGGTTTGGCATGGATCTTTAATCTTTCAGTTGGGAGTTGGGAAAGCAGTTGGTTCTAGATACCTGGCTTAGATCAAAATTTGGATAAAAAGACTGTTCAGTGGAAGCTTTTATGCAGGTCATTTTGTCATTGAATTACCTTCATCATAATGACTAAATAGGTCACTTGGGATATAGGTGTGTGCAGTGAAGATGTCTATTTGAAGGTCTTCATATATGAATTACTTGATGGACTTTACTAAAAGTTCTGAAAATGCATAATTAAGAGGTTCATTCCTGAAATTGAAGTGATTTTTTCATTTTTTAATGGATGTCTTTGTTCAGATTAAATAGCAACAGTAATTTTAGTCATTATCATGTATGGCTCTGACTCCTGAAGACTTTAGCTATCTGTTTATCACAGACTGTGCTAGAAAAGTTGATTTTATGTATTGACTGTAATGTGATTTTTTTTTGTTTTGCAAGCTCTGAAATTTCAGATAGATCATAAATTACTGTTGTGAACTTTGTATAACTTTTCATTCTGTGTTCCTGAATGATAGCATTGCTCCCTTAACTGTTCTGAATCACAGTGAGTTTGATTAACCATCTTCCAATTTCCTATGGCCCTTTTCCTTGGCTGCTGGTATAGTTTCTAAATGGCACATGGCCCCTTTTAGAGACTTGCTTGGTGTCCCCAGGGCAGCAGTTTAAAACAACCAAGGGCTTGCATATTGTGCAGAGGAGAGAAGTAGGTAAATGAGTCACTGGTCATGGATGGATGCAGTGCTGCACTGGAATTCAGACTGATTCAGTGCTAGTTTTTCATGAAATCCACTGTGTGAATTCAGAAAGGGCTTTTGGGCCTGAGGGGGCTGACCATGCCCTTCTAAAGAGCTTAAATACTGCTCTTTGCTCTTACTCTTTTCCATTGAATGGCACTTGAACAATTCTGATGTCAGGACAATAATAACAATAATAATCCAGCCAATAATGGAGGTATATAGTATACCTATGTATATATATATGTCTGTGTATCTGCCATGTGTGTATGTATGCAAATGTGTATTTTTGTGTGCACATGTGAATTGACTTTTTCAAGACTTTGAATCGTAATACATTGCAACTTAGCCAGTGCTGTTAACTGAGCTGTTGGCATACCTGATGTCACTTTAATCTCTTGCAGTATGAAAAACTGTTTTACATATTTCTGTTCTTTCTCTTCCTTTGTAGAGACTGGGCATAAAGTTATGTTTCTTGTTTAGTTAATCTTCTAGTTCTTTGCCACTGATGTGCTCAGATTGTAGTTATGAAACAAAGCTGTCACCAGTGTTTCTTAATATGAGAATTAACCTCATAATTAACTTATCATTCTCTCCAAAAAAGAAAAATTGTGCTATTTGCAGTTGAGTAGGTCACAGTGCTCATGTTTCCATGTGTAGTAACAGACTGCACAGAAAATTACATGTGTGCTGCTGTGTGAAGGAGGCAAACATTTTTGAGGAGATAATTGCTGTACCTTTTCTTGACCTTTAATATATGACCTTTCTCTTGATGTAACTTCAATGGAAATTTGTATTTATTTAAAATTGACAAAGAGAAGGATGTTTTGGAGTAATTTCCTTGTAAGAAAATACAAATAGTGCAATTGACTACTGCGAGAAACTGGAAAAACTAGGTATTGCATAATCACAAGTGTAGAGTTTTAAAAAGGCTTTATGAAGTATATTACCTTAATACTGATCTTTGAACTTGTAGTCATAGCATAAAGTTTAACATGAGCGACAGCAACATCCTGACCAATTATCCAAATTATCCAGACATCCCAAAATGTTCAGAACACAACACACAGAGTCTGTGGATTAAGAGGTTAACTTCTGGAACATCAAAAGAAGTGCATGATAATAAAAACAAATAGTACAAAAATTTGAGGTAACTTCCTTGCTTAATTAATTAGGTAGACCAGGTGGAAGCGAAGAGGCCAGAGCTGGTGCTCAGAATGTCTATAAAGCTGAGCAACATGACAGCACAATGGAGGAGGAACAAAGATTTTTTTAATATACTTCTATCCTGTGTCACAGTTTGAAATTGTCCTGGTTTATGTCCCTTTTGGCAAACTTACATAAAAGTGACCCTGTACTGTATTTTATGACCAGATGACTTTTTTTCCCAGTGGCTAATTTGTATCAGACCCCCATCTTAAAGAGACAGAAATGAGTAGGAAGTCCAAGCCGGTTTGTCTCAATGAGCTTTCATTGCATGCTTTCATTATTTTTGCTCGTTTTTGCCACTGATCATCCATAAATTGTTGGAAATGAGTGATTAAGGAAGTGCTGCTTAGTGTTAGTGGCACATGCACATTCTTGGTATGTTTTTTGTGGGTGAGAGGAAATCGTGTACTGCACGAACAAAAAGGAAAACTCCTGCTGGGAACCTTTCAAGGAAATTTAACTTGCGTAATGTTTTGATCTTGGTGTTTATTACAGAAAATAAGAGTAATATTTCACCAGCTATTGTTATGTGTCAGCTAGTCTCTCCATCTGCTTGCCTTTCTTTGATGGCTCTTCCCAAATTCTCAGTTTATTTTAATAAAAACACCACTTAAAAATGTAGCAGTTTATTCATATGCTGAAGGCAGGTGAGGTGGGCCAGTGGTCAGAATTGTGTTGTGCTTGCTACTGTGTAAAGATTTGGCTGTTGTGGCTGCAAAGCCCTGCCTGTTAGCAGCTGCAGCTTAACCCATGCAAGTAAAACATGGAGTGTAGGTTCCCCACAAAATAGTGAAATGCAGGGGTTTCTGCTTTTAAAGGCAGATTTCGTCCCTTCATCACTTTTAAAAATGTTTTGTAAGTAAAATTGCTTATTTGGGAAGAGGGTGAAAGTTGAAGCTTTGCAAAAATACTTAATATTTAATCATTTAATACTTAATTATTATTATTAATAATTTTGAATTGGCTTTTTTGCTGTACTGTTAGCTTGCTGAACAACCATAGTGTCTTCCATCTCCTCAGTATTTTATTTGATCCACTTTATTAATAGCAATGACTTTTCCTAGTTATTGCACTATGAAATGGGACTGAAGTAAGCTTCAGTTTCTCATGTATTGTGTTGCAGTGCATTGTATTTGCAAATTCCAAGTAATTAAACACAGTAATAAATACAGTGAAAAGTGAACTAACCTGCTGCTTTTTTATTTGTTGGTGGGTATGGAAATTCTAATTTCTGTGTTTTTCCTTATAGAAAATCTGTACTCCTAGCTTTGCTGTTTGTACCAGTAGAACTCTGGTACAACTATAGGCGTAGACTACTGTAAAAGACATTTTACAGTGTGTGATGACAATGTAGGAAGTATGTTCAAAGTTAGCTTTGAAGTATTTAATTTTAGAAGTTTTTTCACGTATCTTGAGCAGATTTCCATGAAAGAAATTTTTCTTACTATTGCAAAATAATGGCAAATAAGTGCCTTGGAAATATTTTCCAATATG